>CAJUYI010000087.1:109780-161016 GCA_910591695.1 Galerucella pusilla
GCGTGCTAATTACAATTAGTATTCTCTCCGTTTAATTTTTAAAATATTCAATTCATGTTGAGTTTAAAATAATTCAATAAATAATTATTATTTCATTCTTTGTATTGATTATTCAATAATCATTGAATTGGATAAACGTGTTCGGGAATAATTAGATTTATTTTATTTTTATTTTTTGTAACTTAACCTTAATTTCTTACAAGGCGTTTCCAGCTTTCCACCTTTTGCTTCTTGTTTCAATTGCTTCGTTTCCATTAAAAATCTGGTGGCGTCCAATTTAATATTCATTGTACATTGTAAATCCATTGGAAGTCTATAAAATAGTATAATTGGTGCCGAATTCCACTCCCTGAGGTGGAGTGCTTTAGCCCGGGGCAGTTTCAGGTCACACATTTTCTAAGGATTTCTCTACTGGAAATATCAAAAATAATTTACCCGACATCCTGCCCACAAGAGTAATTTCATCCTTAGAACAACTTCATTCTACTCCTGAAACTCTCAAATGTCACCTTAATAAATTGAAAAACAACTTTCCTCCTGGTCTCGATCCAATCTCTCCCTTACTTCTAAAAAGATGTTGTAATGCTCTTGCTTCTTCTTTGTCTATGATAATGTCCTTATCTTTTAATACACACATACTGCCTCCTATCTGGAAAACAGCCTCGGTCACCCCAATTTCCAAGAAAGGCAATAAACTTGATAGTCAGGAAAACATTTTTGTATTCTGTGTAAAATTTTTATTTAAAATTGCAAAGCGCTTTCGGCTGTTGGGACATCATCAGTGCCATACCTGCAAGTGAGCAATAATCGTTGGAGAATCTTTAAAAAGAAATTAGAAAAGAATTACTTACTCTTCAGATATGAAACAAGAAACCTAGTGAAATGTCTACAACACATTAACGTCACATCAAAAGATAAAATTAATAAATTATCAAAAAGTGGTATTTACAAACTTGAATGTAATGATTGTGAAGCTTCATACATATAGGTAGAACTTGTAGGCCTTTAAAAGTTCGAATAGGTGAACATTTGAGTAGATGTGACAATTCGGCTTTTGGTCATCATTTAAAATTTAATAAACATAGTTTCAGTCCTCATAGTAATTCAATAATTTTAAAACAAGTTAATTCTAAAAATTTTAACAGGTTGGATTTTTTAGAAGATTTACAAATTAGTAAAGAATTGCAAAACAATGATCTTTGTCTGAATAAGCAAGTACAATTAAATAGATCTTATGTTCCTTTGCATAGACGTTTAATAGATTAAATAGTATATCCATAAAAGTTCTCTCTATGATGATTTTCATATTCATCAACAACATTATCAGATTGATACCATACAGTTCAATTATTGATCATCAATTAAAAATGTTTCCATATTTTTGAATTACAAAATTTATTTTTGGATATTTTTGGACTCTTGTTAGGTTGTTTGTTTGAATTAGATTTGGGAATGGGTTCTCATTAGACCCTTAATCTTTTTCTGGCTAAGATGTTTTGATTAATTAGTTCTCATTAGACTCTAAATCAGAATTTTCTCAATGAAAATGACTTACATTGGTTTTGGGATATAATTAGATACATATTCAACTAATAGTTTGCATTTGAATGTATTTTTGTTATAAATAATTTGCTGGAATTTGATCCACATACTTCATTCTTTGAATGATTGTTGGGTTTGGAGTTTCTTCTGACCATTGATTGGTTATCTATTTTAATAAGATTTAGGAAAGTGTTCTCATTAGACCCATAATTTTTTTTGGTTTGGTATCAGATTTGAATAATACGTTCTCATCAGACTTTAAAATCAAATCAGTTCCTTTATTTAGATGGCTGATTTTTGGTTTTGAGGGACTACCGGATCACAATTTTTATTCAATAAAATTTGTTATTCGAAATAATGTTATAAGTTTCAAATTAATTTATTTGATTTTGGAATCTCTCTTGACCTATTTGTGATTTTTTTATTTTGGATTAGATTTAGCAATGGGTTCTCATTAGACCCTTGATCTTTTTCGGCATCTTATGATTTGATGGGCTCTCATTAGACCTCAATATATCAAATTTATCTGAAGTTTATTTAGAAAATTCACATATTTGGTTTTGTGACATTACCATATCAAAGAAAGTTTTTTACAATAATTTTACTTTTATGCTCATGTTGTATAGCTTGAGTTCTGTGTCCACTTGAATTGTCATTTGTCACTTGTTAGTTTTAAATTGAAGTTGTGTCACTTCGTCTTCCGGTCTACTAACACGTGTTCGTGTAGTGGCTGAAGAATTTAATAAAATTAAAAATGTTCATAATATGAATACAATTTAACCCCAATCAGGGGATAATTAATTTTTTTTTAAATTTTAAATTTAATGTAATTTTAATAGTGACGTTAATGTGTTGTAGACATTTGACTAGGTTTCTCTTGTTTCATATCTGACGAGTAAGTAATTCTTTTCTAATTTCTTTTTAAAAATTTTCCAACGAATATTGCTTACTTGCAGGTATGGCACTGATGATGGCCTAACAGCCGAAAGCGCTTTGCAATTTTAAATAAAAATTTTACACCGAATACAAAAATGTTTTCTTGACTTTCTAGTCATGTGTACTCAGCTATAAAGATATTCACCAATAAACTTGATCACAATAATTACCGCTCCATTAGCTTTACACCAATCATCTGTAAGGTTATGGAATCTATCATTCCAGAATATGTCAGTGAATTTCTTTTGATCGAAAAGATGATACCCGAACAACAACATGGATATGTAAAAGGACGTTCAACAATGACGAATGATGTGAGTATTACTAAAAAAGCAAAAAGTAAGCTGTACCTCCTCAGCAAGTTTTTCGGAAGGATGTGATTGCATAATTCAACTCGTTTATATAAAGCTTAGTTCGTCCACTTATGGAAAATTGTGAAACTGTGTGGTGTCTGGAACTAGTGCGGGATAAAAATCTTCATCGATCAACCAGACTATCATTCGGGTGCACAAGACCCAGTTATACAGAAAGAGTGAATATGATGGAAAAACCGACCTTTGAATAACATTGCCTCTCGCATTCCAAATTTCAACTATGGTAACTTAAGAAACACATTTAATGTGGACAGTGGTAATCGGTTCCGAGGACACAAATGGCTAGTGAAGAAAGAAATATTCACTTGTCGGACAAGGCAGCATTTTTAGGGTTATCGTGTTTTCTCATCGTTCTTTTCAATATTCTCAAGAATAAACCGGACGCTTTTCTAATTGCTCAGTTTATTTCCCCACGTAATTTTCCCAATTCTTTTTTTTTGTTTCAAATCTTCTAATCACTTTAATTTTTGTGATATTTATATAGTATGATTCAGGGCTTATGGATGTTAGGATCCCTTCATTTCACCAAATATATAATCTACTGTAATTGGACATTTGACAACAATCTTTTGCAGTCTCAAATTTCGAATTGTCTAGTTGTCGAATTTCTTCGTAGTGACAGATAGGGATCAAATATTTTAAAAACTTAATCCTCGATAACGGTTGCTGAAACGCTACCGAAACGCTGAAATAAGAAAACTGAAAATATTTTGGTTCAATTTCCCGATATATTATATATATAATCAAATTCTCTTCTACCTTTCGGTGTAGGTAGATTTCACAAAATTTCAAGATTTAACAAAAATTTTCCATTCTTTCCTTTTTTTTGCTAATTGCTTCGCTTCTATAATTGTTTTTCCTTTTTTCCCCAAAATGTAGGCTATGTTGTTATCCCAAGATTCTTTGGGTCTACCACTGTCTCTTTTAACAATCACCTTTGCTTCCCATAAATTTTCAACTAGTCTATTATCCTCCATTCGCTGTAGATGTCCCTACCAGTTCAGTTGTTTTTCTTCTATATAATCTACCATGGACTCTACTTCTAGCTCCTCTCCTATGTCTACAATCATTATTCCATCTCGTTTTGTGATTCCTTCCACAGATCTCAGGTATTTCATTTCTACAGCTTGTATTCTACTCTTAATTTTTTAGTCCAATACCCACGTTTCGCTGCCATAAGTAAGTATCGGTCCAAAAACTATTTGGAATACTGTCATTTTTTTTTGAGATTTCCTTCTCATTAATAAATCCAGGTTTTAGCATATGGTAAGTTTTTATGGCTTTTCCTGTTCTTTCCATGATATGCCTATCTTGTTTACCAGTGCTGTCAATTGTTGTTCCTAAGTATTTAAAGTGGCTAACCTGTTTGATTATACTTTTGTTAATTGTTATATTCAACCTTTCTTGATTTTTTGCTATCATCAGCATTTGCTATCAGTTCTATTCCATATGTATATATTTTTTTGAAGACCTTTCTCTGTATAGGCCATTATAACTAGATCGTCAGCAAATACACATTCACGTATCTTAACTGGTCTAAGCTGCTTTATACCTACAGAAAGTTCCTGTGTATCCGTTTTTGTTTGCTTTATTATGTGGTCCATGAAAATATTGAATAAAGTTGGGCTTAGAACTCCACCTTGCCTTAATCCCTGTTTTGTCTCAAATGTTTCAGATGCTCGGTTATTTTTGATTATACAGTTTATGTTTTCTTCTGTAAATACTTTTTATTACTGCCATTGGTTTTTTATCAACTCTCCTTTCTTCTAGTATGTCCCATATTTTCTTCTCACAAACTCTATGAAAAGCTTTCTCCAAGTCTATAAAGGCGAAGTATGTCTTTGTTTTGCTATTTTGTGTTTTCTCTATGATTTGCTTAACTGGAAATATGTGGTCGTGTACACTTCTTCCCACCCGAAACCCACTTTGTGCTTCTTCCAGTGTTGGTTCTATGTGAATTTTCAATTTTTAATCAATAATTCTTTCATACACCTTCAGGGCTGAACTTAACAACATTATCTCCCTGTAATTGCTGCACTCTCTTACATCTCCTGTTTTATGTATCGGTAATAGGTAGTATTTCTGTCTGCCACCAATCTTGGTATTTTTTCTCCCGGCCATGTTTATTACAAACATCTAAAAGCAACTCTGTTCCTTTTCCTACCAATTTTTTTATCATTTCTGAAGTTATTTTATCGTGACCTGCAGCTTTTCAGTTTTCCAATGTTCTCATTGCTTCTATAATGTCATTCAACGTAAACTCATCGCACATTCCTTGTTCCTTATTCACAGACTCCGTTTTTTATTGATTCTTCATTATAAGTACCTAGTAATTGATAGTTTTTGAAAATATTCCTTTCATCTGTCCATTATTCATTTGTTTGTATTTCTCCTTTTTGGTCTGTCACTGTCACTGTTCACTGTCGATGTATTCAATATTTTATTACCTACCCCTCATTTTTTTATCGTTCTGTAGAACAGTTTTTGGTTGTCCTTAGGTTAGGTTAGGTTAGGTTTGTGGTGAGTGGGTCTATAAGGCCCTCCACTACGACTCACAAGAGTCTATTGTGGCTCACACCTATTCAGATTTCACCAAACAAATTCAGCTTCTTAACAAAGCCGATTATTTTATTTGGTGAATGATATTTCAGGTTCGAGGGCGAGAGAGAGACCCAAACATCAGATACCTGATTCGAGCCGCGGTGGGGCAGTCTCAAATTATATGCTGTGTTGTTTCATCATCTTCCAAACAAAGACGGCAAGTCGGATCTTCCGACAGTCCAAGTTTTAGCATATGATGATTCAGATGACAGTGGCCTGTTAAAAGGCCTGTTAGACAACGTAGGTCATGCCTGCTATGGTCTAACATTTGTTTGGAGACATACTTCGAAGGATGTATAAAAGCCTCTGAATCAACCAATCCTGGTAAATTATGCCAGAAGTCTAAAGCTCTTCTTGCTGTCAAGGTATTTAGTGTTTGTTTGGCAAAACTCATTGCGATGCCAATTGTAGGTTCTGGTCCGATAGAAACACGTGCGGCACCCTCCCTTGCAAGAAAGTCTGCCTTCTCGTTTCTTTTCATGCCAGAATGGCCAGGGATCCAGACCAGCAATACTTTATTGAGTTCTCCTATTGAAGAGAGTTTTTTTTGGCAGTCTAAAACCAATTTCGACGTTACACGGCGAGAGCTAAGTGCTTTTAAAGCCGCTTGGCTGTCCGAGGAAATTTTTATTGTTCTATGTATGAGATTGGCTTGCTCCACTCTCTCCACACATGAAACAATGGCGTAAATTTCCGCCTGAAATACGGTTGCGTAGGTCCTAGAGAGGTTGAAATTTCTGTCCTAGGTCTGCGTCCGTATACACCTGCACCAGAGCCTGAGGATGTTTTTGAGCCGTCTGTGTACCAACAGCTGTCTGCTCTTAATAGTTCATTCTTACGGAGGACCCATTCATCTCTATTTGGAATTAGGACGGTGTAAGGCTGGTTGTCCTTACTGTTTTCTTCCAATCTCCTGCCAAAAAGTTCCCAACTCTTCTGATTTCCTCCATTGACTATATTTTTGACTATTTGTGGTTGTTTTTTTTATTCCTGGTAATTATGTTCCGTTCTGTTCTCTAAATATTTATAGCATTTTTGTTCTAATATTCAATTTCCTGACTAATTTCTTGATTCCACCACATCGTTTGCTTTTTGTTTTTATTAGATTTGAATATTCCACAAACTTGTTTTTCCGATTCTAAAATGTTATTTGAGAAGTATAACCATGTTTCTTCCACGCCTTTGTTTTTTACATTTCCATTCGTAATTTTTCTCTTTGTGAGTTCTGTATATGTTATAGCCATCTCCTCTTCTCTCAACTTGTATGTTTTTATTGTTTCGTATATTGTTTGTTTTTCTTTATAGGTATTCTTTATCACTTCTGTCAAGTTTTTTTCCTTTTAATTCTTGCTACTACCATATGTAATGGTCAGTATTTATTTCCGGTCCTCGCATTGCTCTTACATCTTCTACTGAATTCCTATTATCTTTCGTAATCGAATATAAATTTTTCTATGTTGTTTTTCCCTTGCCTTGTATACTTGTGGATTTCTTTATGCTGGAAGAATGTATTACTGACTATAAGATTATTTATTCCACAATATTCTATTATTCTTGATCCATTATTATTCCATTTGTATTCTCCATGTTTTCCAATTTCACCATAATTTATTTGATTTTTGCCAACCCGTCCACCACATATATATTTCCTTTGGCTGTCTCTATTACCTACGTCATTCATCATTTCCCAAAATTTATCTTTTTCTACTGCTTTCTCGTCATCATTAGGCCCATAATATGCTAATATCACTGTTGTTATTTCATCATCAATATTTATTTCTATTGTGCTTATTCTTTAAGAATGTTTTTCCCACTTTCTCAATCCTTTTGCAAATCTCTCATGTACGATACACGTACGCCACTCCTGCTGCTGCTCGTTTTCATTTCTCTACTCCTAAATAAACAAATATGTGTCCCCCCTCCAGTACGATTTCCCCGTGTTATTTTTTCTTTGCTTCTGTTAATGCTAAAATATCGACATTCGCCTTGTTGAATTCGTACAGTAGTTCGTGTTCCTTTCGATTTATTCCTCTTATATTCCAGGTTGCAAGTTTCTTTATTCCTTTTTCTCTTTTTTCTTTTTTAGGATTAATTATATTTTTATTTATGTTATCTTTTTTCTTGAATCCAGTCTCTTTTTTTCAATTCCCATAGCTTTTGTGGTTTCCGGTGCTTCCTTGTTTATCTTCTTTCTTTAGTTTTTTGTATTTTCTGATTTTGTCATTTTTCGTATCTGTTCCGTTGAAGGGTCTTCTTTTGGATATCTACTACTTGCGGTACTTTGGTTTTCATGGTATCTGTTTCCTTCCATTTCTCGATTGCCGACTTGGTCATCACTTTCCGTTTCATATACTTCATTGTTTACTATTAATTTATTGTATTTTAATATAGCCTTCAATCCTTCAGCTCTTGCTTCTTCAAGCTTGGATATCAAATTTCTCCTTTCTTCTTGAATTTCCTTTGTAAAATCCTCCTCAATCCATACATCTGATCCTTTTAAATCTTTAGTTTGCTTTAAAACTTTTGGTGAAATTCCAGAATTCTTTTAGTATTGGTCCTGGTCGCTTCCCTTTATTGTATCCAATTCTTCTTATCCCTTCGGCATCGTTTTGTAGGTCAATGTTTGTCTCTATTTTCCTTAGTATCGTAGAAACTTTATTTTGCATCACTTTCTCATCTTCATTTCCCTCATGTGGTGTATGCCTTTCATTATTAAATTTTTCTTTCCTACCTCTTTTTCCAATGATTCAATTCTCTTCTCTTGTTTTTCTATATTTTCTCTCAATTTTATATTCTCTCCTCTATTTAATTTTGCTTCTGAAGGAATATTTTCCAACTTTTCATCCAAATCTTTCAATTTATTCTCAATGCAGTGAAACATTCCCTCTATTTTTTCCATCTTGCACAGCGATAAGGGTTGTCACCCGGTTCTACACCTCAGAGGATCGACCCTTCTTTGTGCCGTTTATTTTGTGTTTGCGTGGAATTTTTCTACAGTTTGACAACAGTGCAAACTATTTATTCACAGATCCAGTTTTTTTTTGGGCTTATCACTCTTATCAGTAATTAATTTCTCTAGATTCAACAATCAATCGGTATATTTTTGTTTAATATTCACCTAATATCAGCAATTTTCCATCAATCACTTATTACAAAGGTTTTATGTCTCCATTTATCCACATTCTGTGTTTTATTTCGCACAACAACTCTCGAAATCTCGGGTTTATTGTGTAGGTGTAAAATAAAACACGTCTTATTTAAATGCTTTGTTGCCACTTTTCCCGATATATTAACAAGAATGGATTATGAATACACCACAAAGAACATACAGAAGACACCGTGTGACCAGTTGGACAGGTGGGCGTGGTTTTTTTTCATTAGGTGTTAGTACATGGTTGGTACGTTCAGAAAATGTGACAGTTTTCCCTACGATAAACTTTTTCACATTTTTACGATATTAAATTTAATAGTTGATTTTTCTGACCCTAAAATATACACATAAACAATGTTGAGATCTGTTTCTTGAGTCAATCTGTACAAGTTCATGGAAAAATGATAGCGACTACCTCTCCCAATTATATATTTAATATCGACTTTTTCTGAAAGATCACAGAAAATACTTTCACCTGATAATTGATACAATTGAAGGAAAGTATATTAGCAATAATGCATCTAGAATAGCGAGATGATACAATTGAGAAAAGTTAATTTCCATTCCGTGTTACATATTCTATCATTTCGTGAAATTATTCCATCAAATTTTGTCGTTTGGTATGAAGCGGTACAGGTTTTAGATTAAGACATTTCTGTGTTTCATTCTTCCAGACGTAATCCCACGATGTCATAATTTTCTTCAATTAATTTCAGCCGCCTAGTCCACAATTTGTGCGCGCGGCAACGCTTGGAATTTTGTTTTAAGATGTTAATTAGTTTGCTAACAATAAGTCCTTGCATTTAAATTGCGTTTTCTCATTTTGAAATGGATGAAAATTCACCAAGTTCGTTGATGCGACGGTACATTATGCAAATGAAATTTTGAAAATCAATAGAACCCAATTTTGATAACAACAATTATTGACTGTTGAATAGTGGTTATTGGATACCGCTGACCTTTATCTTCTTTGGTTATACTATGTTTATGTTATTTCGTTTTTATTATAAGTTTACTAGTGGGAAGATTGTAAAAAAATTCAAATAATCAGTTAAGGAGTTGAATAACTGAGAATGTTCAGAATTTTGCACTTCGCAAGGACATCTTCTTCAACTGATATTGGCTGCTCAAAATTTGATAAATCAGCATAAAAATGTTTGAGGTGAAGATCTTTTCTATCGTTATAAAATTATGGAAAATGTTTTATTTAGAAAATGTTATAGCTGTTTCAATTCCCCCAAATATACTGTAAATGTTTTGATAAAGAGTAATTATTTGATTCAACACATCTTTCATTTAAAAATGCACAATAGTTTGATAGTCTTGGGCTCGTGTTGTTTTCATTATATTTTCAATATTATTTATTTTGGATTTTGAGGTTATCTGATTCCTAGCTAGAGCTTGAGTGCTGATGTCAAAATTAATAATTGATTCTTGCATAATAGTATCTGGTTTTTGACTAATATTCAATAGTGTACTATACACCAAGGTGGTGAAGACTATTATAATGAGTTGACCGAGCACAAAGATTATTTCGCGAGGGGCTTTGCTCCTAGCGGAATGGGGTGCGAGGTTTATAAATGTCCTCAACACCATGGTGTATATACAATTTTTTCAAGTACTAGCCAAATTTAAAACAAAAATTGAAAATAGTTCGCAAACGCACCACGAGAAGCGTTTACTTCGTCGTCTGACTGACAAGTACACTGTCAGTTTTCGATATATTATGAACGTACTCGTTATGTCATCAATCACTTTTGGTTGAGCGCGAATTTTAAGCTAACCTATAACATTTATTATTTCCCGTTTTGTTGTGAAGTCTTCGTAGGAATTCATTGATCCATTTTAAAGCTGAAATATTGGAGTTATTAGAGATTCTACTTTAACATATTATTGTAAGTAATCCTATGTTTTATCCCAACTGTAACCCTTTCTATCCGAGGCCCTTTCAGTGATGTATTAAAAACGCTTTGATAGGCCCCTAAGCGTGGCATGTGTCCTTGTCTAATCCTTAAATCAATATAAAAAAAAAGAGAAAAAAAAAGAAAAGAAAAAAAAACGTATATATTCTGGAAAAGACAAAAAATATTATATAATATAGTTGAAATAATACCCTTTTTGGTGTGCGTCATCGATTGTTAATCTCCTTCTATCACATTACGTAGGAAGAAATGGAAAAAAAGGCAGGTCTGTGATTAATCCTAATAAAAATATCACAATAATGAACCTTTTGAAGGCTTTACAAACGTTGATCCTAATCTTTGACTTACAAATATTTGATTGGTTGATGTTTAGATTACGCGCCAGCACAACCTATCAATCGCGAGGTTGAAATACTATGAAGGCGTAAATTTCGTAGCGGCAATGGTCGCGTTCATCACAACGTAGCGCTACCGAAGCGATCATCAATTTCCTGCTGAACGCGTGTTTTGTTAACTGATCAGATTGAGCGATGTGGTATCAGTCGCCATTTTTTCAATCAGAATTGAAAAACGCTACACGCTACCGATTGATGATGCATTAACTGTCATTTATGACATATGTTGGAAAAATATTATAAATATCTTTGTTTGGAGATATTTTAGTTTGTATTTTAGTGAAAATGAGTGAAGAGCAGGAGGTGACTTATTATTTCATTAATAAATTGTATAGTTTGTCAGGAAATTCAACTTTTCATGGTATGCTCCAAAGTGGGAAGTTCAATTTATTGTAATCAAATCCCATTTTTTAATGGTTAGAAGTAATACCTATTTCATAATTGTCGTAGGTATCAAATAAAATTAAGTTGTTGTTGTTGTATTCATTGACATTTGACATATTATGTCGATGGTTTTATTAGCACGTTCAGCAGAATTACGAACTGATGGATCACTCTAAAAATCGCTACCTGATCAACTTTGTTGGGATGAACGCGACCAATGTGTCTTACGTCTCTTTCTACTGTCACACTGACAGTTCTTGTCAGGTGTGTACTTTGTTGCTTACGGTCAATTATTATTTATGAAAAGTGAATATTAATTCCATTGTTTAATTTATTTAAATAATACAAAAATAAGTATACTGACATTTGAACATTCAAAGTATATATTTGTATGATCGTAGTTTACCAAATAACTGGAAAATTAAGAAGTTTATTAGAATTCTGCTATAATTTTCAATAAAAAAACGTATTTTACAATGGCCCTGCTATAAGCCTCATCAAATTAATGTCAAATGTTAATAATTAATTCGTTAATATGTTTTTAACAATAAATATTTTTTATGTTAACATTTGGGCTATTTTCTGCATGCTACAGTTGTGTTTAGATCGTATAAATCCAATGGGATGTATAAGAGTATGTAGATTTTGTTCCTCCCATACTTGCGAATTTCGCTAATTATTTATTCCATTTCTGGTAAATTGTGCTTCATAGGTGAATACAGTTCTGTACAATACTTGCTAAATTTGCGCTCGTGGGAAAAGTGATTTGCGTACAAGTTGTACAAAATATTTTTTCTACGATCACATTTATTGATAAAAGTAAAACAGTGATTTATATAGTTATTCCACTTAAACTTTGAACTGAAAGAACTTACAATGTGAAAATAAATGGAAAAAATCTGTTGAGTATAACTTATTGTGAAATTTGAACAATTTTGTATTATTATTTTTATCTTGGTTCATAATTCCTAAAATATAATTTTATATAAATATTTTTATATATATTTATATTTATATATATATATATATATATATTTTATATATAATAATATAATTTTATAATGAGAGAATTGAAATAAATAATGGAATAAATGGTTTACTCACTTTTGGTTTAAATTTGAGAATTGTACACCAATAAAAAATTCACTATTAGGTTGAGTTGTCAAAAAAAGTTGACAGGTCATAGGTAGCTTTGTTTGACATTTTGGTGCTGGTGCGGAAAAGTGCCATAGCGTGTACTTTTCGCATCACTTTTCCAACGGTTTTCCAAAGAATTAAGAAAAGTCCTGCTTTGCGAATGAAAATTTGTGTATAAAAGCGTGTTTTGGATAGTGGTTGTAGGATGAAATAATATCAGCATTCAGCACTTGATAACTGATGAGGCATTTTTGAACAAAAAAGCCCGATGAATTATGGAGACATTATAAATAAATTATTTCAACCACCATCATTCCACATTGTCACAGCCTGCTGCAACATTTATTAACAGAAATGACTCACTGACGATCAGTAAGTCCATTACAAATTTAAACATTTGTTAAGAAAAGTGTATTGAGGCAGATGAATTTCATTCTCAATATCTTTTATTTTCATGATGTTTATCAATTTTTTTTTCACTTTGTTCAACATTGTTGAAGCTGTCGCATTGTTTGGTTATTGTTATTTGATTTATTTCCTAATTTATGAGTAAACATGTCCTGGGCTTTTATTCATTCCATTCCGATTGAAATAATTAGACATGATTCTCCCTCGAACAAATGAGAGAATTAGGTTCTTATATTACAGGTGGAAAAAATTACATACAGGGTGGATTATCGAGATGAACCAGATATGCCAGATTTTGAAATCCGGCCCTGTAAATCAATTTAAAGATAATATGCTCCTCAAGAACACCTTGAATTACTATAAAACAATTTATTTTTGGAAAATATATGTCATATTCAAATGATCACCGGGTATAATGAACTGAGAGATTTTATATCGTCATAGTTGAAAACATTTGACGGATTAATACGTATTCTCAACACCAATGAGTTCATTAAATTAACCAAAGCTGTGAATTATCTTCTCAATATGTTGAAGCTGAGGGCCTTTGTACTAGAGGAATGGAATATTTATTGTGTCTTCACTTTTTTCTTGTTAAAATAAGTATGTTTCAATTCCTTTTCGGCCAACTTTATTATTGTTGCTGTTTCGGTTTTGCATTTTGGTATATAAATACCGAACTTCTTGTAATAAGAATTGTATATTCTTTTTTATGCAATAACAGAATAAGTGAGTTTGATAAAAATAATATTTGTCATCGACTCAGAAGTATTGTATATGATGATAAAAATAATTAACTGTAATGGGGAAATGAATATATGCAGATGTGTCGATTCTCCAGTTTTTTCCATAGTAACTTGAAGCTTTTGGATAAACAAAAACAAGAATTTCATAAGAGAGGTATGGAAAATCACAACGTATGATAGCTCTCTTGATGCATTTTTCAGAAGGCTACATTTGTGGCATAAGTGTATCTGTTACTCCTAAACTTTACGGTTTTGAAGATAATGGCATTTCGGGGTTCAGCTGCATTATTCTCAATTTGATTATTCATCACTGGAAATATAGTAGACGTATATGCTAGTATGTTTTTCACAATAATAGGGTGAGTATCATAAAATAATAGTAGGATTTCACAAAAGAAGTGTAAATTAAACTTCGAAATTGAGTGTGAATCAGGAATGTTTTGAATTTTATTTTGAAAAAAATTATATGATATACATAGTTGAATGAATGCAAGAAACTGGTAGGTGAAATCAGTCATAATAGTTTTAACAGGAGTCCTAAGGGGACGCTGTCGCCTGAGTGGGCACCTGACAAAGCTCAAAATTGTGGAGGAAAAATGATGTATATTCTGTGGTATGGAAGAACAAACGTTAATTCACAGACAGACAGGGGGATTTACAGCCATTCAGAATCCTTGGACACAACAATTGGGATACTAGAGGATAGAAGAGAGACACCCACCTAAACTAATCACAAAATTCCTCTGGGATATAGTTCTGAAAAATCTGCCAAACTCTGAAAAACTTTCCTCGGGAACTGAGTAGAGAACAAGAGACACGATAGATATTCCAGGTCTCAGTGAATATCTCCGCAATATACATACCATAGTAATGAGAAGTTCCATCCATATCCTTCGTGTTTTCCTATAATATTTTCATGATCTTTATCATATACTTATGACAAACATTCGCTTCTATGCCCACACTATATTCCCTGAAATGAATAATTAAGTGACAATATTGCCATTATCTTCAAAACCATAAGGTCTTGGAACGAAAAACAAGCGTACCTTTTTATGTAGTGGCATGGCCTTATAATTTTTCAGAAAGTAAGCGATTGCTGATTGGTATATTAAATCCAACCACCTCAATGGAAAAGTATAAAAGTCACATGAAAAGCACCATACCATATGAAAACTAGATGCCTTAATTATTTTGAATTTATAACTCCGCCAACCTGGTACGTAACTTTTTACACCTCTGAAACCTTACACTTTCTCGGGCGCCAGATTTTAAACGTGGCTTACTTCACGGCCCATTGACCTCAACAGTCAAAAGTTCCAGATAGCCTGAGATGGAGGTATGAGGTACGTTCAAGGGGTCTAATTGTATCCCATCCGGTCGGGTTTTTTATGGAAAATGTCCTCACTGGTCCTGAAATGAAAGTTAATATACTGGCCCACACTACGGAGAAGCTAAATTCATGCAATTGAACGACTACTCCACCATAGGATTATTCTACACTCTACAGTAGGTCAGTAAAACACAAAAGTTTGGATAGGGTTTATTACAAGTACCTTGAAGAATATATACAGGATCTGCAGCTGTTCAAACTAATACAATGGAGGGAACATGAATCTACAGAGGGCAACCAAACCCTGGTATAAAAAAATACAGAAATACGAGCAGTATACGGTAAACTACCGAAAGTATTGAATTAAGTGTACATTAAACATGCGCTCTAGGTATATTAGAGATTAAGTGGGCAGGACATTGTATGAATGAAAAGCGGTGAGAGCAAAAAGCAAACTTCTCAATTCAAGGGTCCTTCCATTGAATCGGTTACTTGAATAAATGAGTTAAATGTTTGTAACGGTTTCAATTCAACATTTATCAGATAGTTTTTAATGTTAACCATTTAATTTTATTAATATAAATAATTTTTACGAATGTGAAAGAGATCCAAGACTCACCCTATTTATATTGCTCTGATACCATCCACTACTTCAGAAATAGTTAAGAATCATTCATTAATACCATACTTTATTTGATTGTGTTTACATTTTCTGACAAGTAACAAATTTCTTATCAATTTTCAAGAGGCCTCTGACCTATTAAGTGAAGTTCAATGAACTGTTCAGCTATAAGACCTTCTCACCTGATACTAAGGGGTATTAAGTAGAAGAAGACTGACCTTGACCTTGTGAGGTTTGGACTGGTCCATAATCCTCCTTTTTTGTGTTCTGGTGCTTTAAAGTGGCCACTCTCTTTGTGCTCTTCCGAAATAATTTCGGATCTAGCCCAGTTACAACTAAAACCTGTTAGATATATTAAGTAATACCTTAAGTGACTATTCAATCGCAGCTAGCGGATTTCCTTTTAACAGAAAAAGGAATAAAACATTGAGGTCACACTCCATCCCTGGTAAGTACCCGTTTTTCTATCTTACTGACCTAGTCATCATGGGAGTCTCGTATTCCAGATCTCTTATTCCGGGTCTTATTCCGGGTCCTATTCTTGGTCTAATTCATAGTCTCATTCACGGTCGACTACATAGATCTAGTCGTGGTCTGAATCATTGTTGTCCTCATCATCACCCTTCCTCGTCATCTACACAGACGTCTTTTCTTTACGGCAATAGGAATAATTAACAGATAGATCTACGAGTAGCAGAGAACTCACCATTAGAGGGCCAGGATCCTTCGTCTAGCTCCTCCGACCTATCGACTACACATCACCTGGAGCCTTGCAAGTAAGACCATTCATATTTATCTATATGTCCTGTTTGCTGTTCTTTGGGACAGTATAGGTGTCTCAGATAGATTGAAGACAACATTTGCAGAGACTATTGGTTATATCGCCCAAATCGGTTGGAAGTTGAAACTTCCAATACACTCCTAAAATTTATGTAACCTTTTGTGACTACAGCTTTTGTAAACTTTTAGTTAACAGCTCTTTATACTAATCTTTCAGTGTAATCCAAAAGTATACTCTTGGAATCGATTCAATGAACTAGTCTGGTTACCTACCTTTTTTTAAATTGAAGAGAATTTCAACCCATAGCTGAGACCATTTGTGTTTATAATTTTTACCCATTTTATTCATTTGATACATTACTAGGTTAGTCTGAAATTTTAACAACGTGCTCTCAATTGTCATTTGACATCGACAGCTAGCAGGTCTACGGTGCAAACCACCTACTATCAGGCCCGCTCTACACCCAGAGTCGTTAAGTCGTTAAAAACGGTGTGACTATCTATTTAATTAACATTAAAAATTTATTGGAACCGCAAATAATTGTTTATTTAATTTACCTCCACCCTTCTCCGTTGAGGAACCGGGTAGTACAACTTTTGAAAGTTTATTTTTCCCTGAAACCCCCTTTGTCACCACGACTCCTGTAAAGGGAAAAACCGGAGGTGGCATGTTACTTTCGATACAATGTTCCTTCACTGATAATTCACCTGGTATATATTTATGAACGTTGATGTTATAATGATTAATTTATCGCGAAAGGAAAAGTGGAAGTGATTTTGGTTCTCGTATTGAAATACCAGAGAGCCCTGGCTTGGACGCCTGGCACTCCTCAATATTTCAATTGAAACGTGACACGGGAATCGGCATTGAAGGTGGCGGAATTCTAGTCTTAGATTGAAGTACCAAAGAGCCCAGGCTTAGACGCCTGGCACTCCTTAAGATTTCAATTGGAACGTCAATTTGGAATGGGAAATGAATACTCAAGAATCTTTGCTCTCGAATTGAAATACCAAAAAGCCCTGGCTTAGCAGCCTGGCACTCCTCAATATTCCAATCGAAGCTTCAAACGTGAATCAGAAATAGAGGTTACGGGATTCTGGTCCCCGAACTGGAATACCAAAGAACCCTGGCTTAGACGTCTGGCACTCCTCAAGATTTCAACCGAAACGTCAATTTGGGATGGGGAATGAATATACAAGAATCTTTGCCTTCGGATGAAAATACCAAAAAGCCCTGGCTTGGACGCCCGGCACTCCTCAATATTCCCATTTTAGCTTCAGACGTGAATTGGAGTGAATTGGAGGTTACGGGATTCTGGTTCTTGGATTGAAATACCAAAGAGCACTGGCTTAGACGCCTGGCACTCCTCAAGATTTTGATTGGAACGTCAATTTGGAATGGGAAATAAATACTCAAGAATCTCTGCCCTCGAATTGAAGTACCAAAAAGCCCTGGCCTAGACGCCTGGCTCTCCTCAATATTCCAATCGGATCTTCAAACGTGAATCGGAATTGAAGGTTTCGGGATTCTCGTTCTCGGATTGAAATAACAAAGAGCCCAGGCTCAGACGCCTGGCACTACTCAAGATTTTGATTGGCACGTCAATTTGGAATGGGGAATTGATACTTGAGAATTTTTGCCCTCGAATTGAAATATCAAAAAGCCCTGGCTTAGTATTGAATTTAGTAAAGCGTTGTCTGCAGGTTTTATTTTATTTAAGTTTGTAACATTCACTCGTATTTTTGTTTTGTCAAATAAGGCAGTTATATAGTTGTCATTCTTACATTAAAAGATAGTTCCAGTACCAGTTTTTCATTTTCATATAATCATAATAATTCAAAAGGTTATGGGACCAGATTACGAGAGATTGTAAGGGAAGATTAACTGCAGTAAATATCGGTATTTATTTTGTGTAAGATTTATTTGTGAACTCGAAAAAAAAAAATTGAAAAGCAATTTTTGCAAGTTTTGAAGCCGATAATTATTGAAAGACAGAATAAAAGGAAGGCGATCGCGTTAATATTGAAAAGCTGGAGAGCGGCAGCAACTGGCTTACATGGAAGTTTCAAATTCGTCAGATTTTAGAAGCAAACGAACCTTTTGACTACGTCGATGGAACAAACGTCAAACCGGTAGCTGAATGTACAAATTATGCGAAGGAAATTGTGACTTGGAAGAAGGCGGATGCTATGGTTAGGAGAGCAACTTACACGACTTGCATGAAACAGGCATTAATGCAGATCATGAATTGTGAAACAGCTCATGAGATGTGGGACACGCTCAAAAGTACCTATGAGCAAACATCAAAGGCAAATACTACAACCCGAAGATGACATTGCGACATTTTTATCAAAATTAATGGAAATCGTACAGCAATTACGCGATCAAAAAGAAATTATTTTTGAGTCCATGGTAATTTCGAAGATATTAATGTCACTACCGTCCGAGTTTAATCATTTTCATAGTGCATGGGAATCTGAAAACGAAAATTGTGAAACTTTGGAAATTTGCGGGATCGTTTGATTGCAGAAGAACTCTGTTTGAAGTCGCAGGGTCAAGTTAAAGAAGTAGAGGCGCTAATGGCTAAGAGAATCTTCTCGAAGAAACGAATCAATAATTACAAGGAAGGAAATTCATCGAATAATATCAAAGTGACAGATGAAAATGACAAACCGAAAGACAAATGCTTCAAATGTGGGAAAAAGGGCCACTGAAAAAGGGAATGCTCGGAAAAGAAGACTAACTTCAACAGGAGAATAGAAGAAAATTCAAATGATGCTTTCATTTGTTACAAAACAACAAATGGAGACCAGGATAATTGGATTTTGGACTCAGGTGCAAATGTTCACATGAGTCATCGCTGAGAATGGTACGAAAAATATACGGAAATAGCTGAACCAATTACAGTTGGTAATGGTAACAAGATCATGGCTCTGGGCAAAGGCGATAATATGAAGATCTTTGCTTTCAATGGAGATTATATGGATTCGCAAAAGAGTCATGGGAGTCTTGTTCGTGCCGGAACTGGAGAAAAATTTGTTTCCATCGGGAAAGGTGACAGATAGCGGGCATCAACTGAACATGAACAACGAAGGTTGGGAATTGCTGAAAGATGGAAACATTGTTGCAGTGGGAATTTGCAGAAAAGGTTTGTTTCAAATGTTGTTCAGAACAATACAACCATCAAAGATTGAAACTACAGCGAGTGTAGCAATCAAAAACGCTACAGTTCGTTCATGGCACGAACATCTAGGACATCAGAATTCGACACATGTGAAGAATTTCCTACTAAGTCGGGGTATAGATTGCACTGATGAGGAGTTTGCATGTGAAGCTTGTGTCTATGGAAAGCATCATCGAAGAAGTTTTAAGAGTGGTGAAGAAAAGTCGAAGATGTATGGCGAAATCATTTATACTGACGTGTGTGGTCCGTTTCAGACGAATTCAATTGTTGGATCCAGATATTCTTTGTTGCTCAAAGATGATTATTCACATTTTCGTTTCGTATATTTCATGAAACAAAAAATCAGAAGTAGCGGGTACTATCGAAAACTGTGTTAAATCGATTCATAAGAAGCATGGTCACAACGTTCGCAATATCAGATCTGACAACGGCACAGACTTTGTCAATAAAAAGCTGAAAATTTTCGTTGAAGCAGCTGGAATTCATCATCAACGAACTGTGCCATATACACCAGAGCAGAATGGTTGCAGAAAGGGAAATACGAACCATTGTTGAATCAGCAAGGACAATGCTTGGGGCAAAGAAGATTGATAGGAAATTCTGGGTGAAAGCAGGAAATACAGCTGTTCATGTGTTGAATTAGACTGGAACAAGCACAGTTTACAACAAATCACCGTATGAATTATGGCATAAGAAGGAGGCGAAGCTAGACCATTTACGGATTTTTGGTTCGGAAGTTTTTACTCACATTCCATGAGAGAAACGTCAGAAGCTTGACGCGAAGGCAGAAAAATGTATGTTTGTTGGTTCTGACAATAACTCAAAGGGATATCGAGTTTGGAATCCGAAAACGGGTAAAATCGAGATCTCACAAGACGTCGTTTTTTTGTTGAAAAATTCAATGGAAACACTGTTGATTTATCGGTTTCAATATTCAGAATACCACAAATTCTACTCCTTCTCGCCTGTGTACTTTCCACATTGATTTTTGTACCATGGTTGAATATCTGAATTAGAAGTTCTAACAGTCGATTTAATTTTAAAATAATTCTTTAAGATCTCGGAATTCGAAGAATATAGTGATATCGTGAGTAATTATGTGAAAGTTTATACGGACGGAAAGGAATGATGCTTATTAACCAATCTGGAGATATAATATACTTTTCATTTTCTCAAAAAAATTCCCCAGTGCCTTCGATGAAAGGAATATGAATAATTTCAAATTCGATTTAAAATAGATTATACGAAACTTTCATTTATTAATTATTTCAGAAATGCTATTCCAACATATTTTCATATATTTCGACAGAAATAAATTTCTTGTTTTTACAAGAACTATTTTGGTAGACTACCAGCTGAGCTTACATTGGGTACATCGGTCTCATTCATGCAACTTTATATTTATTAATAAACCACTCCCGAATGAACATCTGGCCGCTACCATTCATGAAAGTTACGGCATTCACAATAAATCGAGAACGTTCTAATTTTATCGCAACGTATTCGTACTGAATGAAGTTTTGCGATCGTTAAAACACTTCAACTAATCATATTCCTTTCATGAAGTGTATACTATGTTGAGGTTCTAAGAAATTGATTTGTTTTTGCACTTGGAGTTTTCCTAAATGGAGAAGTCTATTCAGTGGAAGAGGGTCGCATTCTGTCAGTACGCGCGGGGGTGTTTCCTCTTCAACACGGAAAAACAAGCTACATGTTGCATGGGTAGAAAAACTACTAAGCAGTCTTGGTTTCTGCCATGGCTACCATCGTCTTTGATCCCTTTTTGTTGAAGGTCTCGAGATATATTGAGCTAGCTTAGTCCTGGAGACCTTCCAGTGATATGTTATGTATTTCCTTCCCATTCTTTCAGTTTAGGACCGATACTACAGATTAGTTCGGGTCCTATTAAGAGAGTAGCTGCTGCCCTCGTGACTAGCTAATTGGCTTTTTTCTTCAGAATAATCTGGTATCTACAGCAAGACATTACAAGACTGTTCTCGACAAAGCAATTTTAGCCAACTTATGAGCTGAATATGAGCGCAGCGCCTTGATGGCTGCTTGACTTTGTGAAGAAATAACGGTATTCTATCCAAATTAAATTGTGCACTTCCTTCTATTGGGTTAATTTTCACTAGGAAGATTCGAGGTAAATTGGCACGGGTTATTGAGGTCTGTAAATTCTCACCCCTTTCCTTCCACAGTTCTTGATCCAACAGTATACCCCCTAATGCTTATTTAGAGCATAATTCGTCTGTGCATTCTTTCATGAGTTTATGCCTGAAATTCTTTACAAACTTCAGTCATGTCATCCCGAATGGCTACTACCTGCTGATAGAACTGTACCAGGCCAGGAGAAAATGAAGAGAAACGGACCATAGTTAACTTGGAAACAAATGATACAGGAAAAAACAAGTGTCATTCCATAAAGTAGGCTAGGTTTGTGATTAGTGGGCTCCTCCGCTGCGACTCTCGAGGTCTATCTATTCCATGGAGACCAGCAGTTATTGAAAAAACGAAAAAATGCAATGATGGATTGAAAAGTTTCATGAGCTTAAGTCATGCTGCACACTCAACATTTCTTATATTATTTCCAACTACATAGTACAGTCGTAGGTACTGAAATATATGAGAATTTCAAAACATTTGTGAAAGTTAACAGGATTAGCCAGACCCTGTATTGTGATTCATAAGAGAAAATAGAAGCGATAGAGTTTCATCAACTTTCATACCTACGGCATATCAGTACAGTACATTGATTAATTAACATGAAAAACGATCAGACGAATGGAAAAAACTAACAACAAGAATTTGTAACTCTGATGCACAAGTTGCCAGGTGTCCTACTACTGTTTGTCAAATATATCCAAAACTTCACATGACAAGAATGACAATTATAGGTAGTCAAAACTAATGCTAATTGCTATGAAAAAAATGTTTTCTTCCTACAAATCTTTGGTCACGTAACGTCGAAAACATTTTTTTAATGGGACAATCGGTTATTTTCCTACATGTTTCAAAAACAAATTCTACGATATTAACTTGGGATACTCGAAGAGTCTAGTTTATGTCACACTATTGACTGATTTGAATAGAAAAAAAAATAGTCAAACAGGCATATCGTGTCAGTTAACAGGATCAGTCATTGAATGTATTAACCCCCATTTATATCAGAAGTTATTTGAGATACTCACGGAGAAAAGTCTTACACGAAAGTTTGAGTTCAATTGAAATTTGTAGAATATTGGGTTTGTTTGTAAAATAGTCAGAGACTATCAGAAACCGTCAAGGGTATGCGCATTGAAAAAAAGCGTTCGTAGAAACAATTTGGCAATTTGTGATTGAAAAATCCTTTGTTCGAAGAAAGCAATTTGTTCTTTATGTTTCCAGATGCATGACAATAATTTAAGCTCTTCTTTAAGTGATGGAGAACTTTAGTCCATTTTTATAAATGAAAATTTTCCACCCGCTCGTACGACAAAAATTGTCAATCGATTGACAACGAATCACAAACGGAATGTCAGAGTTTGAGAAATTCCCAATCGATTAAAAATTCCTCCTACGAACAAACCTTCTATACAAAAATTACAATTTTTTCTTCATCACCATCTGTATGTTAATTTATTTTTTGATAGTGCTCAATGGGATCTCCTTGAAAATATATAATACCTATATCGTAATAGTAATGAGTTCCATATTAGGTTCGTTCGTAGAACAGTCAGAAACTATCAAAAACCTTCAAAGGCATGAGCATTAGGTTTGTTCGTAGAACAGTCAGAAACTATCAGAAACCGTAAGAGGCATGTGCATTGAAAAAATAGCGTTTATAGAAACAATTTGGCAGTTGGTGATTTGAAAATCCTTTGTTCGAAGAAAGAAATTTGCGGTTTCGGATCGGTTGCCAACTATCAAAATAATTTGCTGACCGGGATAAAATTTTCAGTTTGAGCATGCGTATTGTGATGCTGAGAAAAGTGACATATTTTTACTATTTTCCTGTTATTGTGAAAAAAACACGGAATAGCTGACCACTCAGTTCCTTCTGGAATAAAACGTTAGTAAATTAAATTGTATGTGTAATACCGGACATTTAGAAAAAATCACTGGCTTCTTATTAGGATGGCCAAAGGATAACATACACATTACAAAATTATTATTCACTTTTTCCTAATTTTTTCCACATGTATGACAATATCAAGCTCTTCTTCAAGTGAAGAACGTTTAGTTCATTTTTATCGGACACATCACTGTCGTGGTGTCCACCCGTACGACAGAAATTGACGATCGATTTACAACGAATCACAAACGGAATGTTAGAGTTTGAGAAATTTCCAATCGATTGCAAATTCTTTCTACGAACAAACCTATTAACAAAAAATCGTTCGTAAAAACAATTTGGCAGTTGGTGATTTAAAAAAATTTTCGGATCCGGATCAGTTGCCAACTATCAGAATAATTTCCAGACCGCGATCCAGTTTCTAGTTTGAGCATGCGTATTGTGATATTGAATAGAGTGGAATATTTTCAGTAGTAATACCCCTAGGGTCTTGATAATACCGAGATATATTTTGTCATAGAGAATGCTGAAAGCGTGTTGCTTGATAATAGCCCAAGGCCGCAGGCCGAGGGCTATTATCTTTGAGCAAAACGCTTGAAGGATTCTCTACGACAAAATTTTGAGTATTTATCAAGACCCGAGGAGTATTCGATAAGATAATTTTTTACTTTGTAGATATCAAAAAATTATTTGTCAATCTGACGTTCAATAATTTTTAATACAAACTTTATTAGTTTTAATCAAATATTATTATTTATTTTTTTTTAAAACTACATTTGTGAAAAGTACAATTGGTAAATTAATTGAATCGTTAGATGCAATACCAAATCTTTGCAACATTTTCAATCCAGTTGTCAGTTTGACGTTTAATTAATTTTTAATATAAAATAAACACCAAACTGAAAACACCACAGAGGTAGGGTATTTTCGCTGTAATACAGCGGTGATTGGATGAAATTTGACACATGACTTGAAATTGAGTAATTTGATTGGTCACTACATTCAGTGAAAAATTATCACAGAAATACACGGAAATAGCTAACCAATCAGTTCGTTTTAAAATAAAACGTGAGTAAAATCTTTTTTATACGATCACTACCCAGAGTAGGCTTTTGCACACTCAAATCTAACCGCAAAGTTCATGTTTTCCGCGAGCTGTCATAATTTGACATTATTTGCGCTCTTGAGCAGAAAGTAACTTTGGCGAACGCCTAATTTTATTTATAGATAACAGAGAGCTAGTAGTTATTTTAATATAAACTGTAGAATAAAATATTTCCGTTGATTTTCTAATATGTTAAAGCATCCAACTGTATTTTCCGTAATAATTTAATGAAAAATGGGGAAATCTGAAAAATATTTGATATTAATGTAATAAGTGTTGCCTACGTACAAAAGTACATGAAACTGCGATCTGGGAACTGCTAAGTAGAAACAATTGCAATTAATTTCATTTTGGTGTGATCGTCGAAAAAATCTTGTGTGTATTTCGAGCAGAAAGTTCTTTGGTAGTCTCGATTCCAATCGATTGGAAATTTCTCAAACATTCTGTATGTGCTTCGTTGTTAATCGATTGGCAATTTTTATTGTACGAACGGGTGGAAAATTTTGACATCAAGCTAGTGATGTCTTTAATAAAAATGAACCAAAAGTTCTTCATCACTTGAAGAAGAGCTTGAATTATTGTCATACATCTGGAAAAAATGTAGAATAAGTGAATAATTTTGTAGTGTGTGTCATTCTTTGGTCATCCTGATAAGAAGCTAGATATTTTTTTCAAATGTCCGGTATTACAACATACAAATGATTTTACTCACGTTTTATTTCAAGAGGAACTGACTGGTTACATATTTTCGTGTTTCTCACATTAACAGGAAAATAGTGAAAATATTTCACTTCCTACAGCGTCACAATACGCATGCTCAAACTGAAAATTGAATCCCCGTCAGCAAATTATTTTGATAGTTGGCTACTGATCCGAAGCCGCAAATTTCTTTCTTCGAACAAAGGATTTTCAAATCACCAACTGCCAAATTGTTTCTACGAACGCTTTTTTTTTAATGCGCATGCCCCTGACGGTTTCTGATGGTTTTTGTCTGTTTTACGAACAAACCTAATAGTGGTTTGTGCAACTAGTGTGAACATGATAGCCATATCGCACGAGGACGAAGTTTGAGCACGACGCCATAGGCGAAGTGCCCAATCGTTCGAGTGCGATATGGACAATCCACACGAGTCGAACAGTATATTTTTCATACAACCCACTTAAGGAAAAATTTAATGAATAAGCATTTTGATAAACTATAATATAACTTCAAATTAATTTTCAACAAGTGTATTCATTATTTTACCAATTCAATCTTAAGTTTTTCACTAATTTTTGTGATTCACGATACATAAATTTACAATTTGTATATGCTACGTTCTCCCTTTTTTAAATCTGTGATGCTGTTATAAGTAGATGTTGCGAGTCGGACTTGTGCACGATGGGTACCGTACAATTTTCTATAATAATGAATATTCTGCTAAATATTTCAAACGTCTACCTGTTGTCCTTATTAATATCAAGCAAAATAATTATTTAGAAAAAAAATAACAAAAAAAAAAACTTCCTCGCGGGGAACTGAACTCTGGTCTACCGCGTGAGAATCTGGTACGCTGGCCGCTGGTGGGCTACCGTGGTATACTCAACCTGTGTCTATAATATCGAATGTATGACATAGTTTTATAAAGACTGACGTCTGTCAGGAGTCCCCTTAAATATCCATTTTTGCGCGATCGCTCTTTTTTGTTCATTTACAGCATCGGTTGTCAGGACAGTAGGTTGTGTTTACTGGTTTCTAAGTCCAACACGTCGGTAAGTGATTTACTTACCGTTCAGACGCCGGTAAGTGAATTACTTACCGAAGTCTTGGCCCTACATATACATTTAAGTGGTCCTATATATAATATATTACTTCATTCATTACACAAAAGGGAAAAAAAATAAGAGGATTTATATTTTTTTATGGACAGAACAGCACAATATAAAAAGTAATAAATTGGCAGAAAGGGCAGAAAAATCGGAAAATTATTTTTCCCACAATCACATTGAAAAGTAGGCTTTTTCGCTTGCCATTGACAACGAAAAGTTGACGTTCCTTGGGGAGAGTTACTTCACGCTCGCCAAGCGTGAAAAATGGCAAAATGCTTGTTGCCCATAACAACCGATACTACAAACACAATTGTATTGACAGTGACAGATATTAAACGTTTGAAACATATTTGAATTGACATATTTAAACTGACAGATTTTGGAAGTTTTTATGAATCCTACTTTATATTTGTTTTTAATAGTTACAATTATTGAGTGATTGCAGAAAAAAATGTTGTACCTATGTATTGCAGAAAAAAATGTTGTATGTATTGAAGAAAAATGTGACATTATTGCTTTCGAGTAATTACCATTACTCTCAAGCAATAATTTATCACTTTTCGCTCTTAATACATAATAGTTATTTACGTGATTAGTGGGATGAGGACATTATTAACGCACGCATTGTAATCACATAAGTGTAATCACGTACAAAATTTTATCCACAACTGTTTATTAGTATTATCAACAGTACCTATATCAACAAATTAAAAAAAAAATTGAATTCAACGTATTTTTAATAATATCAACTGCAAACATAATAATTGTACTGTGATTCATATTCTAGCAACAAAGATGAACAAAGCTGAGGAAATAAAATAAATTAGTAATGTCATCAGTTTGTCAAAGCTGGATGAACAAAAATCCATAAAAATAAGTTCAAGCGAAGACAATCTCCTTTCGAAAATTGAAAATGCAACTTCCAGTGTTATTTTAAATATTCAATTCTGGTATTCATATTTTCCTAGATTCTTATTATCGCACTAGTGCGGTAATATACGTCATTATGACATTGAAAATAGTGTCAAATCGTACCCGTTATATGACAGTTGTGGATATATAAATTTTTTCTACTCGTGCCTTTCAACGCTCCGCGCATGCCCCTCTATCGTCTACCGCCTAAAGACAGTTTAGTTCAGTTCTAGAGTTTGAACTCACAACGACGTAAGACGACACCTTTTATCACGGCAGATTCGCTTTATTTTTTGTTATTAACCTAATTATATTTGTACCCCTTTATATGTTTGAGTGTTAATAAATGTATAAACTAGTATCTACACCATCAATACCCTAGACAACGATAAAAACTCCTACATTATGGGGGCTCGTCCATGATTTTTTTTCTTTTTCGGGCTGAGATGGGAAACTTATATTCGAATGGGTCCTACCGTCCGGGATAATTAAGGTTAAAAGACGAAAAAGGCGCTAAAAGACGACTACAAAGTAAAGCCGAAAGAAAATGGAAGACGTATATATTTTCCGATTTTTAAGACGTAACGAAGACGATAAGACGATGCAACAAAAATGAAGCTTGTTCCTGATGACGATATGGAGTTGATGTCGCATATAGCTTATGCGAGGGAATTTCAACCCTATTAACGGATGCATAAGGCCAGTAGAAAAGCAATACCGAGAGAAGATTTGAACACGAACTTTGTAAAAAAATAGGTGGGCTGCATACTTTTTACAAATATCAAAGACATTTTGATATTTGTAAAATAAATCAGAAACAATTTCTTTCACTTGAAAAATACATTTATGATATTACACATAAAGACTCAGTGACTTTGTTTTTATTAGATAGGTATAAAAGACATTTCAATATATTTTTTTGTGATCGGTTTTTGAGATATTCAGTGTTTCCTTCCTAATGACAATGAAACTTTTAATTATTATTGATCGGATACATTTAGATCAGATTATTTAGCGCTTTTACTCTTAATCTTGTTTTCTATCAGTGAAAAAAGTGTACATATCTACCTATATGTGTTTATTTAGTAGAGGTAAAACGCTAGTGTTAGTAACTAACATATGGTATTATTTTATCAAGTTTAAAATAAAGGACTGAATAAATACTATTGAACTGCTGATATTTTTTGACGATTGTTTTGGAAATTTTAATAGTTATTGAGGAATGTGCTGATTTTTCATACAGTGCTATTCAAAAGTCCCCTCTCCCCCTCGTATATTTTGAACGGCTACACTTACATTAATGAAATTTGGAGGGTGAAAATAAAATGTTGTAAACCTCTCTACGAATGGGAACAGGTGACGTAATAGTAATAGATGACGTCACAGTGCCACTCTGGCCAATAATTTTAAATAGGACCTTATGGCAAGTGATATCTCGTTTGAAAGGCATTGACATTGGCTACTTAGTCATATTAATTTTGTTTGGGTTTAAACTAATTTTGACGAATAAATTAAATAAATACCAAAATTATTGAAATTATTTTCTTAAATTTAGTTAATCAAATATCAACAATGGATTTTTATAGCAAGTGATCGAAATGTGTTCCGTCTACTTCCTGACAGTAATACATCCTATTAGTAAACTCTTATCGTACTCGTTCAAATGGGTCAGCTGAAATTGCATTGCATTCTTCAATAATTTTTTCTTTCAAAACGCCAATGCTATCTGGTGCCGTAGTATAAACCTTGGATTTCAAGTACCCCCATAGAAAAAATCTAATGGTGTCAGATCCGGTGACCGAGGTGGCCATTCTATAGGACCTCGCCGGCCGATCCATCTACCTCGATATTCTTCATCCAGGTAACGTCTTACTGCACCATAATAATGTGCAGGAGCACCATCTTGTTGAAATATTATTTCCATATGGCCGAATTCATCTGGACTAGCTTCCAGAATTTCAAGAATTAACGGCCTCATTGCATTTTGTAGCATCTCCAGATACACTTCACCGCTTAAATTTGAATTAAGGAAAACAGAACCAACTATGTGGTTTTCCAAAATACCTGCTAAAACTTTGACTTTTTCTGGAAATTGGGTATGTTGTTCACGAAAGGTGTGAGGATTTGTGTCACTCCAATACCTTACATTTTGTGTATTCACATTTCCATTGAGGCAAAAAGTACTTTCGTCACTAAAACAAATTGTTTTTGTGTAAAGTGGGTTTTGACTAATTTTATTTGTCATACATTCACAGAATTCGAGTCTTCTGTTGGGGTCGTCATCCGAAAGGTGGTGCACCATTTTCAACTTGTAAGGATGAATTTTATTTTTAGCCAACACTCTCTGCACTGTACTTTTACTTACTTCACAGATAGACGCAACTTCAGTTGAAGAGGAAGTAGGGTTTACTACCATTTCAGCAACTATATCAATTTTTTTATCATCACTAAATGCTTGTCGACCAGATCGTTTGGCATCTTGAACACTACTTGTTGCTTAAAACTTGTGTAGTCGGATGGTCGGGACAATCGAATAATAAATATAAAAACACTATTCGTATCATTATATTTAAAATTATGAAAAACGACCTATACATCCACTTTTCACGAAAGACAAAGGGAATATGAAGCATTAGCGTTATTCAATGGTTTAGTTAACATGACATTGACATCCGTATATCATAGACGTGCCAGTGCCGCATATCGTAGGGGTTTACACGGCCATCCTGATCTGTTGGTGTCCTCAACAACTTGCCGTCAAATTTTATCTGCAATCATTAAAAAAAACTTATATTCATTTGTGAGCGATCCTTGAAAGCTCACTTTTTGCCATCGAGGGCTTCTTTTTGCCAGCAACGGGCTCATTATGCAATCAAAGTGCTCATTTTTACCTTAACATATCTGAAATTCGAACGGTTTGATGTGTTCTGCTGCTACCACTTCTTGATATGGGCGGTTGGATCTACCGGTGTGAATGTCCTCCTTAACCTTATACCTGTCGTTTGGTAAAACTTCCACTATTTTAAAAGGTCCTCTGAACTAAGGCAGCAGTTTTTTACTCTCTTCGGTTGCTGGATTGCTAATGACCTTCGTTAAAACCAAATCCCCTATTCCAAACATTTTTGGTGGTAGCCTCTTCTGATTGAAGGTAATATTTTGTTTAAGTCTATTATTCTCTAGCCGTTTCGCAGTCTCTTAGTGTTAGTGACATCTGTATTGCTCTCGTCACTCTCAATATGGATGTCTTCATCCATTTTCAATGGGAAACCAAATAAAAGTTCTGCAGACGTATGCTGTGTAATTCGGAGTTTTGTGCTATCAATGCCTTGTTGTACTATACCGATTTTCGTGTCCCATTTGTCGCCGTTCGTATCTGCTCCCGTTGTTGCCAGAGCATCGAGTGAGTACTGTTTTATTTGTTCTTTCAACCTGGCCATTTCCACGAGGTAGGCCTACAGCTATGGTGAATAATTCAATACCTTCTGGTCTAGCAAACTTTTAAAATCATTAGATACAAATCCTTTATCTGCATCTGCTATCACTCTTTTGGGATTACCAAAGATGGTGAATATTCCATTAAGTACTTTTAAAACTTACTTAGTAGTAGTATTCGGAACGGGTCTTGAGAATGTTAATTTTGAAAAACCGTTGACAACTACTAATAAAAATTTATTTTTGTCAAGATTATTTATAATTTCCGTAAGTGACTCAGACCATTTCCAGATAAAAAATTTTTTTGATAATTTTGTAAAAGGAGCCGTTATTCTGGCAAAATCTTTAATGAATTTCCTGAAGAATCCCACTAATCCCAAAAACTGTCTTAACTGATGTTGGGTTTTTGGTAGAGGAAAATTACGTACCGCTTGAGTTTTGTCTGTTGATGGAGCTATTTGATTGTAAGACATTTCGTATCCCAAATAAGTTATTTTCTTTATTAGATATAATGATTTTGTCAATTTCAATGTAAGACCATATTCTGTTAATATTTTTAAAATTATTTCCAACATATTCAATCCGTCTTCAATAGTTTTGGATGGTATAAATATATCATATAGGTATGGTATAACATTGAATCGTCTTAATGGTTGAACAATTAAGTTCATGAATTGTTGGAATACTGAGGGAGCGTTACAAAGGCCAAATGGAACTCTGAAATATCCGAAATGACCTTCATGGGTGACAAATGCTGTATAAGGGATAGATTTTGAATCTAAAATAATCTGATGATATCCTGATGCCAGGTCACCACTAGGAAAATACTTATATTCACCCAAATTTTCAATAATATCTTCTATCAGCGGCATAGGAAAACTATTTTTTTTGGTTATTCTATTCAATGCCCGGTAATCGACAACCATTCTTTCCTGAACGTCTTTTTTATTAACTAATAGAGCCGGACTTGAATAAGGCGAATTACTTTCCCGGATTATTTGAGCATCCAACAATTCCTTGGCAGTGCTCCGAATAATTTGTTTATCGTGTTCAGCAAAACGATATGGTCTATGAGTAACTGGTCTATTTGTTATTAATTCTATAGTTAGTGAGACTGAATGTGCTTTGCCAAGATTCTTTAAATTGGAAATACGCATTTCTCATGTTTAATTAAAATCCTAAGTTCTGATGTTTTCGCATCTGACAAATTTCCACATTTTATGTTTTTTAACCATAAGGGGATATCCAACCTATTTTCAAAAGTCAACGAGTCGTCCACTCGATAATAAATGATGTTTTGGTTTTCGGTAAAATTAGTGCCAATTAATATATTACTATCGATACTATCGTAGGCTGTCACGTAATACTGTATATTTTGTGAAACATCATCAATTTGTGTAATGTTAACTGGAAAATGGGTCACCACTATTCCGATACCTAAAAACCCTGACAAGGTAACATTATTTTCAAGGGGTTTTATTTTTAATCCAAGTTTTTTCGCAAAGGTCAACTTTATCAGGGAACAATCACTTCCAAAATCTATAAATGCGGTACATTTATTACCGCTAACGTAAATAATTTTATAAAATTTTGAAAACACATTTTTGTCGCGAATCATTCTCACATTTTCTACTTCAGGCTCCTTTGAAACATTTGTTTTTGTCTTTTCTGGTTTATATGGGTGTTTACTATTAGATGGTGATTTGCTTTTACTCAAACAGTTTGCTTCAATGTGTCCTTTTCTTGAGCAAAAATTGCAAATTTTGTTTTTATGTCTACAGTTATCTCGATTATGACCGCTTTTACCGCAGCTAATATAAATTATTAGTTTATTTTCAATTGGTTTATGAATATGATTTTTGGTGTGACTACTACTAGGCGTTGAGCTGGAAGGAATTTTTACAAATAATATGTGGTAATGTCTTAGTATATATTTTATTCTTAAGGTATACTCCTAACAAATTAGTGTCCCTAATATTTGATGCCTCGATTGTTGATTTTAAATTTGAATCACTTATAGCACCCATAATTAGTGAAACTTTATCACTATCAGAAGCATTTAATTTCAGCTTATCAATTTTTGCCAAATGATCCAAATGAAATTCGTATAAGGAACAGCCCTCACTTGGTCTATGGTTAGCAATGTCCATGAATAATTCATATGTATTTCTTGAACTTTGAAAGGTAGAGCTCAGTAATTGCTTCTATTGCGCCCAAGTATATTGAGACCACCCCAACTCACACTGTATCAAACTATCGTACCATGTTTTTGCTGTATCTTCCAATTTATTTATTGCTTGATAGACTATAAAGTTATTAGATCAGTTGTATTTATTGGCGTTATGTTGAATGATTTCGATCCAATCAAAAGTTTCCATATTTATTGGATCAAATTCAGGAATTGAATTAGACAAAACAATACCTGAAGAGCTTGGTTGTCCGTGGCAGATTTGCGGAACGACATTAGGGGTATCAGAGTACCTTATCGAGTTCCTGTGTCTCTCGAGTTTCTCAGATTTTTTTCATTTGCTTGATTGCCTTTCAGCATCAGTGGAACTGGAGCTATCGTTACTGGATGTTGAATACATCTCTTCGATTTTTTCCGATATTTCGGCATTTAACTACCCACGTTCACCACTTTTACACACTGTATCCCACTTCTGATGTAGTCGGATGGTCGGGACAATCGAATAATAAATATAAAGGCACTATTCGTATGAACTTTTATATTTATTATTCGATTGTCCCGACCATCCGACTACACTTGTGAAGAAGTTCCCATAAATAAGTTCTCGGGATAGGGCGATCTGGGTATATCTCATTAAATAAACGTTCCGCTTCATGGAGATTCTTTTTAGATTCACCAATTATTAAGATAGTTGCTACTTTGTCGGTTTGAGTACGTACCATTTTGCCTATGTAAACTCTTAAACGTCCCGTTAAACAATAATAAAATTAAATATTTAAGCTATACAAAAAAACTTAAAAACGTCAATTCCTTTGACAACTAACCAGAGGCGGACTGAAAAATCCCCAACAAGGACCAGTTAACTCTCTTTTGTTCGGAGACCTTTTTTTCTTCCCCACACTTTTCCTTCCATATCCAACAATCCCCAAAAAAAACTAAACGGAAATGAGATCGTAACTACCCAGACCTGTCGACATTTTTCGTCCGGGCTTACCAAAACCAAAATTAAAATGAAAATATTTACACTTTACAGGAACGTAATCAGCAACAAGTCACAAAACCTGTTTCCTGAACAACTCTGAATAATGAAATTTAGTCTAAGACTCGATGCATTTTGACATCATACTAAACAAACCCTTTCTTACAAACAATTTCCTAATCAGGAAATATCTCATTAAATATCATTTTCATCACCTATGAAACAACGAATCACTCCATAGAGTTAGTCCGGACCTTATCTGCCCTGTTGGAATCGACAAGCGCCTTCGAAACTACAACAGTATTGCCAACTGATAATATTGCGATTAAGGTACGTTCTCCATACAACACCTGTAAATGGAATCGCTTCGCGGGGTTGTCATGTTAGACAAAAGTCATGCATGCTATGTAGGCATAAAGACAATAAATAGCATTTCGAGATTATACTGAGAAATATTTAGAGTTACGAATTCTGCGACCGTAACATGAGGATATTGCTGATTTGATGGGGTGGAGTGAATTACAGAAACTTATTTTTTCTAAAAAATCGCTAAGAGGACAAGCTTAATTATTTGTCCAGTCTCTTGAAGGAGTAAGAACCTGGACAACATTAAAAATGTTATTGCTAGAAGAATTCGAAATTGAAATCAGCAGCTCTGAGGTGCATAAGCAGTTAATGCAACGAAAAAGGAGGGAAGAGTCCGTACAAGAATATGTCTTAACTATGAGGGAAATTGGAAGCCGTGCAAACTTGGAACCAGAGGTAGTGATGCAATACATTATTGATGGAATACCTGATGACGCCGCAAACGAAATAGTTTTGTATGGTGTCAAAAATTTATTAGAATTCAAAGACAAAGTGAAAATTCATGAACAAGTGAAGGCAGGAAAGTTCACGTATAACCAAGATATAAAACCCAGAGACCAGTGGAGAAGAGAGGATCACAAATCCCCAGAAAACTTGGAACGTGCTGATTGGAGAAAAAAAAAAAGTTGTTCCAACTGTGGAAACAAAGGGCATCTTTCACGAGACTGTCCAGAAAAAAAGAAAGGCCTAAAATGTTTCAACTGTAATGGTTTGGCCATGTAGCGAATAATTTCTTCAACAATGAAGGTGAACGTAACACTCCTACTGTTAGTACAATAGAGACTGTACCAAAGAACGGTGTTAAATTACCAATTGACAATGTCGAGATAATTGCATTATTTGATACAGGCAGCGATATCAGCGCTGTGAGGAAAGACGTCTATAGAAAATATTTTTATCATATCAGATTAGACACGCAGCCTATACCTTTAAAAGGATTGGGAAATAGCTAAGTTGAAACACTTGTATCGTTTAGTCGTCATGTAAATATTAATGGGACAGACTGCTCTTTGCAAATACATATTATTCCAGAGAGTGCTTCTAACTTCAAAGCACTTCTCGGAAATCAAGTATTATCCCAATTGGATGTGAACATTAGAGATGACGGTATATCTGTATATAAGGAACAGCCCTCTAACTTTTTGATGGAAATAGCGGTAGACACGGAAGAAGCACCTATAGACGCTAGCCACATAAGAAATACTGAAATAAAAGAAAAAATAAAAACCTTTGTGGAGAACTACAAACCTGTTAAGATAAAAACCGCGGATGTAGAAACCTTTGTGGAGAACTACAAACCTGTTAAGATAAAAACCGCGGATGTAGAAATAAAATTATTATTAAAAGACGAAAATTCAGTCTATCAACGACCACGGAGGCTAGCACCACTGGATCGAAGAAGGGATAGTGAAACCAAGTGCATCTGATTTCGCTAGCCCTATAAGACTTGTAAAGGAAACAGATGGTAAAAATAGACTGTGTTGCGATTACAGAAAACTAAACAAAAAAATAATTAAGGACCGTTTTCCTCTACCTTTGGTGGAAGATGTTCTAGACTGCCTACAAGATGCCTTTAGTACAATTGACTTAAAGAATGGCATTTTTCATGTCACTATAGGAGAGAATAGCACTAAATATACATCATTTATCACACCAGACGGCCAGTATAAATTTTTAAAATGTCCATTTGGCCTATGTAACAGCCCAGCGGTTTTTCAAAGATATATCGCAAACATACTTAAGCCGCTGACCCAAAAAAATATCGCCATATACTACATGGATGATATAATAATTATACCAAGCGCTTCAGAGGAGGGGGGACTAGATAGACTTGAAATGGTATTGGACACAGCAAAGGACTATGGCCTCGAAATAAAGAAGAAAAAGTGCCAATTCTTAAAACGACGAGTGGAATTCTTGGGATATATTGTGGAAGACGGGAAGTTTCAACTCTCTGAAGAAAAGTCATTGACTATAATACGTTATCCCATACCGACAACAGTTCGGCAGTTACAATCATTTTTAGGACTCATCGGTTATTTCAGGAAGTTCATACCTTCCTATGCGCTACTAGCAAAACCGTGGAGTGACCTATTGAAGAAAGACCAAGATTTTGAATTTCAGGATGTACATAAAGAGTGAGCCAGTTATTTACATTCATAAACCAGGATACGAGCTGGAACTAAATACTGATGCTAGTCAACATGGATATGGAACTTGTTTACTACAAAGATCTGATGACGACGGAAACCTCCATCCTATATATTACATGAGCAAAAAGACAACCCCAGCTGAGGAGAGATATACAAGCTACAAATTAGAAGTCTTGGCGATAATAGAAATCAGGAAATCGAGAAATTTCGGATATACCTACTTGGAGCAACATTTAAAATAGTAACCGACTGTCAGGCGTTCCAAAAAAACATGGACAAACAAGTCTTAACACCAAGAGTAGCTAGATGGGCTCTTTTAATGGAAGAATATAACTATAAGATTGAACATAGAATACCACACGTGGACTTTTTGAGCCGATATCATAATATCATGACAGTTGAAGACGCGGTAGACGATAGTTCACTGAAAACAGAATTAAATCAGCCCAACAAGGCGATGAACACATTCAAGCCCTAAGGACAATATTGGAGTCTAGAAAAGACTATAATAATTATTTTTTGAACAAAAACATCTTGTACAGATATGCAGACGAAAAAGAGCTATTAGTAGTCCCAGACGCCATGCAAAATGAAATAATCAAAAGAGCACATGAAATGGGCCATTTTGCCGTATCAAAGACGAAATAAGTAGTCAAAAGAGAATTTTTTATAGAAAAATTGAAAGAGAAGATGAGGGTGATTACTGAGACAGCACAAGTACGTACCTAAAACGTTTTAAGGATGTCCGTTATTAAACATTCGATGTCCCAGGTAGGTCCGTTCCAGAACCTTAGCCGTCCTCAGGACGTCCTGAGGACATCTTTTGTTACTAAACCATGCGTCCCTGGGAAGTCCTAATAAGAACATTCCAAGTACGTCCCTTAATGGACCTCCCAAGTACGTCCTCTACTTTTTTTAATGGACCTTCGTAGAATCTTTTTAGTGGACACAGGAAAAATTATTGAGAATAAATACCATGATATGTCTATATACATTTATTAAAATTTTTATACAGAACCAGAACAGAATAATTTTCAAAATTTTCTATGAGGTTATGCACTGTCGCATCTTCCATGGGGCCATTTAAAATAATTTGTCGATGAGATACATCACTACTACTACAATCAACCGTGGTTTTCTTCAGCACAAAATGCCGACCCCGCCGATATACGGCAACTTTAAGTCTCTTGGCACGCATATTATTATAGTATTTTTTAATGAATGCCATGTTAATGAATGGGATAAAATGATCTTATTTCATTCGTACATACGTGGAATATGTACCACTGGGTTTAACAACACATTATATTAAATATCACAACACTTAACTATACCAAATATAATAATTTATACTCTTGTCTCTAATTATATTACACTCACAGAAACGAAAAACAACCAAAGTGGCGACTGACAGAGATGGTGGGAGCCGAAATGGCGAATGTGCTGTCACGCATGCGCATCTGATGAATAGAAATAAATGTGCTGAATAAAAAAAAAATAGAATGAGGTGATTATGTATTTTTTGGTTTTTGGTTATTATATACCTAAGAATTGTAAATAATTGTGGTTTCTAATAACGATGTGTATTATTTTCCAATTTTTGATTCTAGTTTGTGCGTCCGCAGGACGTACAAATTAGAACGTCCCTAATACGTACAAATTAGAACGTCCCTAGTACGTACAAATTAGGTCTGGGACGTTGGGACCAATTTAGGACTCAATATGGACGTCCTAAGGATATCCTGTGCTGTCTGGGTATTAGAAACTGCATATCTTGTATTTTAGGAAACACCAAAGTCGGGAGGAAGAAAGGATTCTGCATTCTCTACCAAAAGAGGGACCCTTCCATACATATAATGCAGACTATGTTGAACCAATGACGTCAACCAATAAAAACTACAAACACAATTTGGTTATCATATAGGACTTTTAATTGAAGAAGTAATAAATTGTCTACGTAAACAGCAGACAGTCTTTGGCTCGCCCGAAAGAATTATCACGGACAGAGGAACGGCCTTTACTTCTTCTGAATTTCCAGAGTACTGCCAAGAGGAGAGCATCCAGCACGTTACCATAACTACAGGCGTTCCAAGAGGTAACGGGAAGGTTGAAAGAGTCAATCGGATAATAATCCCTATTTTAACTAAGCTGACATTGGACGATCTCACGAAATGGTATAAACATATAGATAAAGTACAAACTTCCCTTAACGCCACATACCAAAGAAGCATAAACCAGACGCCTTTCGAAGTACTTTTTGGAGTTGAAATGAGAACAAAGGAGGAGGTGAAAATCAAAGAGCTGATAGAAGAAGAAATTCTAGAAGAATTTAATAAAACCAGACAGCAGTTACGGGATAGTGTAAGACAACAAATCAAGGAAATATAAGAGGAAAATAAGAGAAGCTACAATTTGAATCGAAAAGAACCTAGAAACTATCAAGAAGGATCCCTAGTAGCCATTAAACGGACACAATTTGGAACAGGTTTAAAGTTAAAAAGAAAATACTTGGGACCCTACGAAGTTACAAAGGAGAAAAGAAACGACAGATACGATGTAGCACGTATTGAAATCCACGAAGATCCAATTAAAACGTCGACTTTTGCGGAGTATATGAAGCCATGGGTTAACGAAGAATCCGAGTTGGATTCAGAGCAGGATGGCCGAGTGTAGGCATTTTTGAGCCCAAACCCCTATAAGCACGCCGCTGGAGTAACGAATGCATGAGTAACAAACGCATGAGTGTCTTTCAACGCTCCGCGCATGCCCCTATATCAGCTACCGCCTAAAGACAGTTCAGTCACAGTATACCTGTGGTTCAATTCAGTTTTAGTGTTTGAACTCACAACGACGTAAGACGTTAGACGACACCTTTTATCCCGGCAGTTTTGCTTTATTTTATGTAATTAACCTCATTATATTTGTACCGCTTTATATGTTTGAGTGTTAATAAATGTATAAGCTAGTATCTACACCATCAACACCCTAGACAACGATAAAAACTCCTACAAAACTGAAAAATCGACCAATGGAAATCTAGATTTTCAAATACCCAAGTAGGCAGCCCCAATACTTTCTGTAGAATGTTTGACAGTTTGACAGTGTATTATGACAGTTAAAATCTTTTTGAGTTAGTTTTAAAAAGAAATGTCGAGCATCAGACCGAAAATACTTAATGAACAAGGCAAATACATATTTAAACTTATTTTTTCTGTTTACAATAATTTATTACCAATATTTTATAACATACTTATATGCTTTATGTCAAACTTAAACCATGTGGTCCTGTGGCGCAGTGGATAAAGGCTCCGCATAAGGTTTTTTTCGATCTGTACATTCCAGGTTCGAGTTCCGGGCAGTACATGTTTTTTATATACCTATTTTTTTTCAAATCAAATTTCTTCGTAGAAAAAATAGTGTATGGTCCTGTGATGGTTATTAATACACTCGCATTAACCATACGAAACTTGCCTTTGGCTTGTCTCGTATCCCGGTTGATGCTTGTGTATTAATAACCATCATTACATGATCGTTGCATAATATACTATTATTCGGAATTTATTTAATTACGATCGCGCAAAAAATGGTATAAACATCTCGAACGTTAAGGGTCTTACCGGTCTCCAGCAAAACATTACTGTCGACTTGTAAACAATCCTTACCGTTGTTAATAATTAATATACTATTCATTCTGTTTTTAGTATTTGTTGTTAAGGTCTTTGGATTATTTCATCTAACCTCATTTTTGTAAATAGATATTTTCGATCCAATGCTTCTAGGGGAGATTTTTTCCGACAAGTTATTTTGACGTTTCTTAGAACTTGGAAAAAAGATGAATTTATGTGCATTAAACGCAAATGCTGATTGGTATATTCCATATAGATTCTAGGATGTATATTATGAAATCATATCTGTTCAGTTAACCGATATGGCCCACATTTCCAATCGGTAAACTGTGCAGAAGATGGATACTATACATGTGGATGTAGAAATTTGTGCTTCAAGAGCAGAAAGTTCCCCTTAGTGATCGGTACACTTGATAAAAATCGCATTTCACTATTACTTCATAATACTTCCCCGTTATATGTACAAATGTAAGTTATCCAAAACCACCTAAAGCTTTTTAAATAGATTATAGTATATATTTATATTTGAAGTATTTTTGGTTATGATTATGCCAACACTCTTCACGCTATGGATATTCCGACTACCATCGCAGATATTATTATGAAATTTGATACATTTTAGGTCCTCTCTAGAGTATAACAGATTGTTAGGCCGGAAATTAGGTCCACGAGATATTCCATTATACGTATAACAGCTACTTTTCATACGACTAAAACCATTAATTACAAAATATAATGAAGTTTGGGATTCACATTTTGGAACAAACTTCCTTTGAATTAAAATTAATGAACTGCAAGCAGATCTGATATTCAAAAAAATTTGAGATTGGATTTAAATTAAAAAGCGTTTTCAACGGATTTTGTCTTCTCGACGTTTCGACTATCACTTGGAATCATTTCCATTGGAAAAATAATTATGTACGCATTTCACGACGAGTTTACACTATCCTTATTTAAGATTTTACGATTTTCATCAAAATTGGTTTACAGGGTGATTGATTTGTGTGATAAAGCTCATTAGGCTTGTTATCATCGGAGAATCAAAAAAAGGACTGATATTATTTTTTGATTAGTTCACGCGTTCAAAAGTTATTTAAGGTCAAAATTCAATTTTCCTAAAATGTTATCGAATTTTGTATATAACACCGAAACTGTTGGTTCCAGTGTCAAAATAGGGATCAAATTATTTTTCAATTATGTAGATGATCTCTGAGAGATGTCGACCGATGAATTTTATTTGTTAAATCCAATTAATATAATGCTTTGAAAAATTCTTTTCACAATAGTTTACTCAAGAAATTTATATGCATCAAAATATCGTATCGATTTTAAGTTGAACAGAAATCTTCTGAATTTTATTTCTTACTCGAATGCACCATTTCAGAATTACGTTCGTGAGTTTCTGCTGAAAATGTTAAGTACTTTATCTCCAGTCTCTCTAAAAAAAACTTGTATAATTTCAAATACAAATTCGATAAACACGATTTTTTCCTCGCTGTCGATAAAAAAATTATTTCCCAATATATGGAGCTCGGAGCTTCAAAGTTAGTTTGTTATTATTATCGTAACCATACAGCATGTGGACTCTGTAACAGTAGGAAAGGGGAATTTGTTCCCATATTAGAAAATCTTTTGTAATGTTACTCCGTATGTATATTCGGAGATTCTCGTGTGAATATTCGGCAGATAAGATATAGTATTCAACTCGCGGTAATGGTCGTTACTCAATTGATACATTACAAACTTTATCTGCGTGAGTTATGGCCTACATTACCTGCCGTTGAATAATATACTATTTATTGTTCTAGATAATTGTTTGTTTCAATTTGATTATTTTTTAAACGATCCTGTCAGCCAATCGTGATTGTAATTTGCTAGTAGCACATTACAGCGAACATTTTTTGACAGTTCCAAGAACCAACTAAATTTCCTTATTTTCACGTTGCTATGGACACATCATATTGATTTATTTCGATTTTGAAGTTCGTGATATTTGATATTTCGAAATGTTATATTCAACTCTTCTAATTGTTCCTTTGTCAATTGCACCTTCAAATGAATTGTTTCAGCTTTGTATTTTTTTATAATTAGGCAAAAAATGTTCTATCCGAATAGCCCGATGCTCAAAAATTCCATGACAACTTTCTCAACCTTGTTGCTTGTAGGTAACAGACCGACCAGACCACCGCCTACGGCGTCGGTCTGTTTCCGAGCAACAAGCTTTCATAAAATTTTTTCGAACAATTATCAATGTCCTTGGGCTATCACTACTGAAAATTTTTTTACGCTGTTTGATTGGATCTTCGTTCGAATTAATGCGTAAGCCATTGGGTACCTACCGGACATTTGTCAGTGTCATTTTCATTTGAGATAAAAAATTTGCTGTCAGTTAACCTGTTTAATGAAGATAATTACATATTTGCATTTTGCCAATAAGTTTGAAAAATAATCACGCTGAATAACATTCGTGGTAATGATTTTTCCAAATAATTATAACTAGATTAGCACTCGTCTTCATTGCTATTAGAAAATTCCAGATTCCCATAGCATCAAAGATTCGTGCATATAGTTAACATTATCAAAAAATTACCACTACTTGTGTTATTACTGTTGACTATTCATATTTTCAATTGAAGTCTTATAGTTATTTCCTATTTTAATTGATTAGTGGGGAAATCATTTATATGGAGATCAATTCATCCCGCTCAACATTCAGTACGAATTTTCATGAACAAAATGGGGGGATTCGAAGAAGCAAGAGCTGATTTACAAGAACTCACTGATAATGAAGATTTTCAGGAGTTGTACGAGCTGAAAATAATTCCCAGAGCCACCAAAAACTTACCCTCAAATAGGGGAAACTAGAACTAATGAACATAATCGACATTTGATTTAAGAAAATGAAAGTCGAATAATTCCACACGACTCTTATTACACAGACCAAATACAATCAAGAACACTCTAAAACACAAAGCATGAAACTACATCACCAAAAATGTAAATAACAATAACGGAAGCGAAAGGTTGAAATGTCAACGGAAATCCATTAGTTACGTGACCCTTGATCGACATTTCGTGTTACAACGAAAAAAGGCTTAAATACTGAATAGTGGTTAAACGTAGTCTAACCACTGGTCCTGTGACCAGTGGGTCAAGCTGCAAATTCACAATAGTAAATTAAGATATTTTACCGGGAAGTATATTACTACTGACACAAATAGTACTCACCAACTGGAATGAAGGCACCATGTTTGGATGAATTTTTTCAACTCTCATATTATATTCAAGCTCAAATTTATAATGAAAATAAAAAACGTATCAATTTCATGTGTTTCTATTATATTAAATATCTCCATATCATTCCTTATTTTCGATTTCATTTTACCTAGCCCCTTTTAGCAGTTGCCACTATTAGGTTCACTTGTATGTAAGTATGTATGTTTTTATTATGGATAATGGTACGGGAACTCTCCGTGCGCGAGTACGACAATTGTCCGGTTTTATTTTCTCATTTCATATAGAACATATAGAAGTGTAAGTGATTAAAGATTAAGGTACATTTCAGTCTTTGATGATTTTGGAGATTGATAATAGATATAATTTAGTATATAATGTTATCCACCATTTTAAATCGAAAAATAGCAAATTAAATAGGCTCTGGATATACATGATGTTGAATTGAGAAAGGTAGAAATTTCGGAGTGGACAATTTCGTGAGTGATATCACAATTGAATTTTTGGCTAGTCCCAGAATGCTACACAAAAATACATACATTTTTGATAGTTTTTGTAATGCCACTCTATCTCTCTCTATCATCGAGACCAAAATAGTTCCAAAAAAATGTTTAGCTATAATTTGAGCGTTCGAAATATGCTTCTATGTAGCAAGGTAATTTTGTTAACAGATTTGTGCTTTCGTTAAGCCAGTTAGTAGCATCAGTGAAAAACAGATATTGATTTAAGTATTTTCATGGAAGGTCAATATAAAAATACATGAACAGACGAGTGCTATTCTCAACAAATGAATAATTAAAGATAGAAAAAAGAAAAGGTAAACCACTTCAACTACAAACATTTCTTCGGTTTCCAAATCGAACGAAGATTTCGTTACTTTTTCGAGAAACTCAATTCTTTTCAATTCGAATGAAAGGTGTTCCTTCAACTAGCATCTATTATTTCATGTTGAACTATAATGTGAAAATATTAATTATAATGAAGAACATACACCTTCACTGCTCAGTTGAATAATGGCAAATGACTTCGAACTTCCCCATTAGCCCCTCATAAAGTCAGTTCATCCTTTATTCAACCACGGTGTTTCCGGCGTGATATTCCAACCGGAGGGCTGTTAAGGAAGTATCCAGAAATTTGTCAGCACACAAATGAAGTCGTTTAGGTATTGTTATGAAGGTGAGTCTTTCAAAGTCCGTGTAGTTTTCATCAAGTTATCTTCCAATATGGACCGATATCAAGGATAATTGATAGTTTTGATATGAAAAGAGAGTTTGTAAGTGGATTATTTTCCGGACTTTTTTACATAGTGAGTATATAATTTCCAAGATCTTAGGGACAAAACTACCGAGAGAAGAGTATTTTGTCATCGTACCTGTTTTGAAAATTGCAAGAATCTTCCGAAAAAGTAGCTTCATAAAGTAAATCTTCGCCAGTAGCCTTACTCTGCGTTAAACCTGTTCATGTGGGTTGAGTTCGATACCAACTGTTTAATGACCCTGTGCTCGAGAAGAAGCGAAGCGATGATTGATTGATTATCACACTCCATCATGTCGAAGCTTCAAATCATGTGGATTATATAAGGAGATCAAACTCCATATATTCCAATTTCTTGACAAATTATGGGAGGAAGTGTAATTGATAGATATGTACATTTGATAATAAAACAATAACAGCCAATCATAAGCCATTAATACATTTTGAGTTCATGATGTTTTATTGATTGGCTAGCTTCTTTGTAAGTGATGCTAGAATATAATAGTGGAAGATATTGAATGTTATGAAACCGTTTCTGTCCCCGTCTTCCAAAATATCAAAAATTGTAATTGTTTGGTAGTGAAATAATTATTTTCGTTTTGTACTGCCGAATGCCTCTAAAGGACCCCGCGCTTTTCTTATGACAAAGTGGCGTTCCGTCAAATGTTATAAATTTTGGATATGATGTTGTACTCGACTTTCTGACCAAAAGTGACCGTGGGACCAATTCAATCCTATGACTAGTTTTCGATATACAGGGTATTGAAGTTGAAAAATCCTTGTTTTCCGTGACCACGTAATTTTATTATTAACAAATAAATATGCATTTTTAATTGATGGTACCAATAATATGTTCTAGTTTATCGTAAACTTACACATAAATAGTTCAAAATGTCAACATATACAGGGTGGGACTCAATTATACAAGGACGAATTTGTGGAATTCTAAGAAATTCTTATATTGAATGAAAACAAGGTAGGAAATAAAAATTTACTTCATATTCAATGTTCTGGCATCAAATATACTAGTTCTAGAGGTATTCCATACAGGGTGATTCTTAATGCAACCTGAAATTAGTTTTTTTCTTTATGAAATAAATAAGTTACACCATGTATTTTAAAATTAGTTTTTGATGTTTGAAACATATTGGTTACCTTGATATTAGTACTTTTCTTAAAATACAGGGTGATTTGCACATACATCTTGTTATTAAACCGACAAAAATGAGAGAAAATACACTTTTTCTGAATCACCCTGTATTTTATAATTATATCCGTCAAAATGTTTAATTTATTTTGTTTTATAATAAGCTTAAAATAGTAAATAAGCTGAAAAGATTTCATAATCTTACTATGACCAGTTTTTCAGAAAAAGGGTCCTGAGGGAGGAAGAGGTATCGATTAGAGATAACTTTATGGAAAACCCAGGTTTTCATGATTTGATAATTGCTCTGTTTTGTCGGTTCTGTCAACAATTTGTCATTTATACCCTAAATTAATTATATTGTGAATATTTTGATTGCTTTTACTTTGTTTTCTTTGAATTTTGCAATGTTAACAAACGATATCCAAGATATTTTTGAGGAACTTTCAACCGACGATGAAGAAGATGCTATGAATATTGTTGAAGGCCCTCGGCGACAAAGGATATTTAGGAATCGGCTGGACCATTTCACTTTGTGGAACGAAACAGAACTACACTAATGATAGAAGAGATTCAATTTCCTCATTGGAAAAGTTTCCAGACAGAAACAAATAAAATAAAAATTAGACACTGGGAACGAAATAACAAATATACCAAACAGACCTATCGAAACTAGACCATAAAACAAAAATGCCAAAACTGTAGGCCATACAGAATATTTCCCTATCCTCCAGGCTATTCTCCTTTCCATTTTTCTCATTTTTTTCAATGAAACTTTCATTATTATTAATTTACTGTAGTACATGCCTACAGGATGATTAAATACTTGTAATTTATTCATCTTTTTATCAATGGTTCGGTACACTTTGGTATGTCTATGTATCCATAAATAAAAATGTGATTATAATTTCGTTAACTATCCCTATTCTGCTGAGTACTCTACCCTCGGGACCCTGTTTCTGAAAAACTGGTCATAGAAAGATTATAAAATCTTTTCAGCTCGTTTACTATTTTAAGCTTATCACAAAACAAGATAAATTAAACATTTTGACGGATCTAATTATAAAATACAGGGTTATTCAGAAAAAGTGTATTTTCTCTAATTTTTGTCGGTTTAATAACAAGATGTGCCAGAATATTGAATATGAAGTTACTTTCAATTTCTGATCTTGTTTTCATTCAATATAAGAATTTCTTAGAATTCCAAAAAATCGTCCTCTTATAATTGAGTCCAATCCTGGACATTTCGACATTTTGAACTATTCATGTGTAAGTTTACGATAAACTAGAACATATTAATGGTACCGTCAATTGAAAATGCATATTTATTTGTTAATAATAAAATTACGTGGTCACGGAAAACAAGGATTTTTCAACTTTAATACCTTGTATATCGGAAACTAGTCATAGGATTGAATTGGTCCCATGGACACTTTTGGTCAGGAAGTCGAGTACAACATCATATCCAAAATTTATAACATTTGACGGAACGCCACTTTGTCATAAGAAAAGCGCGGGGTCCTTTTTATGAATAAGAATAAATCTATTGGATTAGTTGGAATGTGCCAATTCAGCATACTTTGAAATGAAGGTATCACATTTTGTGAGGATGAGAAATACAGTTCGAAAACATAGGAGGTGCATATAAATTGATGGCCAGTAGTCATCATATCTCATATAACAAGTCCATCTATAAATTTTCAATGAAATTCAGGACATTATCTCAAAAACTGCCCATAAGAAGCCAATGGCGTAAAACATTTGATGTTAATATTCATCACTTTCTACAGAAACTTTCCTTGCCCAATTATCAATATCTTCACAATCTGGAGAAGATCTGATCTTTCAAAAATTACATCTGTTAATGTTCTTCAACTGGAATTGTATACAACTTCAAGTAACTTATTCTGTATATTTGTGTTTTATTTAATAATGTTATTGTTCCAGTGACTGGAAATAGGTAACTGAGAAATACATGTTGTAAATCAGTTCCAGTCCCACATTGTTCAAGTACACATTGTTAGTAGCTGCCACCACTTTTTTTCTGTTCTACATGTATGCTTCAGTTTATTTTTTTATCTAAAAATTATCTCATATACTCGTACTTCATGCAATCCACCTTATTAATCATTTCATGAACTATTCCCAACTGCATGCCAACTGAATAAAGACTTTTCTAAGTAAAGAGCAGATATGTAGTTTTCTTTAGATTAATCTGTAGTTTATTATTCCTTATCAACTATCTCTGGTACTTTTGTAAATTATTGTCCACTTTTTCCTCCACTCATTTTTTTCAAATTCTGTGCTTGTGTAGACCAGAAAAAATGAAATATTTTGCTTGTAATTTTACTTCATCCAGACTTCCCCAAGTCATGTAGATATATACTTTGGAAGTCATTATAAGAAATTTTCATCCCCATTCATCATAGAATATTTTGAATTACCATTGATTGTCACCTGAAAAATTCCTGGTTTCCTCAAACTCAACCCACTTCTTAGTTTTGAATGAGCTCCACCACTTGTCAGTTTTCACTAGTAATACCACTGGAGGTCAAATTATTTTCGGACATTTTTTTGTGTTCATTTATAAACAAGGAGAATTTTTGGATCCAATTTGATCTCGTGTGATATTGGGTACAAAAATTCAACACCAACTGTGTTTGAGAATCAAATTTGCATGCACAGATTAACAGCGCGACACAGTTTTGACTGCGATTTAGATCTTCAAATTGTTGATTTCCACTCGTTGTAGCTGCACGAAAATACCATCTCAAAAATCAGTATTTTCTTTAATGTTACATGAGTTTTTAGTAGGTAATTAAAAAAAGTAGGAAGTTGCTTTTTTCTACAACTGCTCTTAAAAGTGACTTATACCTTACTTAATTGCAAAACCAAATATGGTTCATTCTGTGAGAAATATTATTCCTTACGGCACTTTGCCCACGCCATATAAATTTAATGGAAAATCATATAAAATCGAGCAAAAACTGAGAAGGCTACTGCCCTATTTAAATACCTACTCAGTTGTCGAATTCCAAAAGGTAGTTTCAAAAGGGTATTTCAATAGGCTATTGGTGGAAATTGACGCTTCATCAGGTTTCCTAACACCAAACGCTTATTTTTTTAGAAAAATATAAACTTTACTTTAAAATCGACTTCAAAAATGAAAAAAATTCGAAAGTCCGTCAAAACGCGCTTTACGTCATAAAGATGGCTGACGTTGACGTCACTCCATTTGTTTACGTTCTTATTCGTGTATTTGTGAACTAATTTGTTTCTGAAAGCTTCGAAAATTTGAAAAAGCCGAAAAAAAACTTTGTATTTCCAGTATTGCATTATTCCAGAGTATAAATCAACGTCTATTGAAACTCCAGAAAAAATATTTGTCACTTTACCTGGTGGCGCAAGCAAAAATGCACATAAAAGAAGGGCATTGTGGTGGCAAGCTATGCGTCTAAGCAAACACGATATTTCGACAAATACTACTGCTTCTGTTTGTGAAGACCATTTTAATGTGGGTACCTACTTTTATGTTGGTTATTTTTCCTTTTAAATAGTTTGAGGTTATATGTACCTATATGTCTAGGAAAACATTATTTTCTCACGACCATACATCAAGGTCCGGTGAATCTCGGACACTGCAGGTCACGACAAGTTTTTAGACGGTTCCAGCCCCTTGTTTCAAAAAGCTTTGTCTTCTTCAGTCTAACGAGACGTTTGACAGCGCTCCCTGACCTAATTTAATTTTTTAATATAAATTATAATTTGTATTAAATGGCTACTACAGTGAATCGTGATAAGTTTTTCGGAAAGTTACATGCCTTAATTGGAAGTAAACAACAAGACAATTGTTTTTATTTTCCACAAGAAAAGTACTCTTATATCGATTCTGAAGTAATTTCTGCTAAAAGTAAGTGTAGTACACCTTTGGACTACAGACGTTTAAAACGTTTTAACATTTTGAAATTTAGTGATGAAGAAAAGTTAATTATGCCATCAAAACCAGTAGAAACAAATATCCAGTATTATGTCACTCATGATTAGTTGTTTACAATACTTTCTGAAACTCACATAAGAACAGGCCATGGAGGAAGAACACGAATGCTTCAAAAATTGCAAGCTAGATACAAAAATATCACTCATAAACTTATAATGTTGTATTTAAATTTTTGTTAACAATGTCAAATGTAACATAGTGCGCCTAAAAAAGGTATTGTTGTGAAACCAATGCTCAGTTCCAAATTGAACTCTAGATGTCAAGTCGATTTGATAGACTTACAATCACACAAAGATAGCGATTACAAGTTTATAATGGTATATCAAGATAATCTAACCAAATTTGTCCAGTAACGACCTTTAAAAAGAGTAGCTGCAAAAAATAATCTTCTACTTCAAGCAACAAAAATGTTGCGAACCTCACAAAAAAAGTTTTCTCCTTCCCAAATTGGTGATACCGTAAGAATTCAAGTCCCTGATGTCGACCGTGGTCGTTTATAAAACCTTTGCTAGCCATATCTTTACTCACAAAATATGAAAGAATCGTAATTGAACACTGAACTAGTGAATGAAATATTTAGTTCCAAAAGTTTTGAAATATCCTCGGCAATATTGAATCTTCATGTCCATTTTCCACTTCACGTTGAATTTTAGAAATAAAAAAAAGCCCAAACAAACACGTAATGGTCTCGAACAATCATATAAATGATATTTTATCATCTGTAAGTTCCTTGTGGCATTATTTATTATTTTTTCACAATCACATTGAAAAGTAGGATTTTTCGCTTGATATTGACAATAAAAAGTTGACGTTTCTTGAGGAGAGTTACTTTACGCGAGCGTAAAAAATGGCAAAACATTCGTTGCCCATAACAACCGATACTACAAACACAATTGTATTGACAGTGACACATATAAAAGTTTGAAACATATTGGAATTGACATATTTAAACTGACAGATTTTGAAAGTTTTTATGAATTCTACTTTATATCTGTTTTAAATAGTTTCAATTAAGTGATTGCAAAAAAATTTTGTATGTTTTACGAGCAAAAACGTGACCTTATTACTTTCGAGTAATTACCGCGCGACGTAAAGCGGAGTCTTAAGCAATAATGTATAACTTTTCGCTATAATACATAACTAACTATTTTACGTCGATGAAGCGATTGATAGTTAATGCAATATAAACAAAAAACGACACAGAAGCTAATGCAATACCGGCCATATTGACAAAAGTAAACAAATGGTTTGACATCACACGTATCATCGGTAGCGTTCGGAGATCCTCGGGTGGTGGCCGGAAGTGCATTGAAATTTGGAAGTGATTTCCAATGGAAACTGGTTTATTCCTTATTATTAGTTATTTTTGATAATATTAACTTCACTATTAAGCCGGCTGCACACGGTGTGCGATAATATAATATATTATTATAATTATGTTAGGGTTCAAAGTATGATTAATATTAT
>CAJUYI010000087.1:161416-171751 GCA_910591695.1 Galerucella pusilla
ATGTGGATATTGTTTATTTCTTTGATTTGAAAAAAAATTAACTCTTGGGAGTTAAAAAAATTAACAAAAAAAAACCGCAAAAAACTGAAAAGTGAAAAAAAAGATTTTTTTATTTAACCTAAATAACTAAGTTTTTACATTGATCTAAATAAACATAGATTAATTAAATAGCTTATTTATTAAATATTAAGTATACTTATTAATTAAAGAACTTTTTTATTCAGGCTAAATAAAATATAATATTACTTACTTTTCAGTTTTTTTGTTAGTTCTATTTTTTGTTAATCTTTTTTGCTTTTTTTAAAATACAAACTGGTTTTAAATAGTTCATTTAAAATGCTTTAACATTTTAACACACCATTTACCTATTATTCTGGTTTTTTGAATAGACTGTAAATAAACTGGCATGTTGAAAAACATTTTCGCTCGAATAAAGCAAACAGAAAATTTTATTACCCAAATAAAATTTACAAAAAGTTCTTTAGAATTATTGGTATATATTATAACAAATTGAGTCTATTTGAAACCCGCGTATTTTGCCAAGAAACTGCTCCTATGCCATTAAAATATTTTGAGAATTCTTCCCTTACAAAAAAACTGTCGTTTGAACACCGAAATCCAGAATGGGCTAATGGCGTTAGTTGACTATCATCGAAGGTTTCTACATCATCTCGTATGTCATAATAATTATCTTTAATTAAATAATTGTGTAAGACGCACGTCGCTTTAACAATTGTTTCAACGAGTTCAACACGACACTCAAATGGTCTTCTAAATACCCTAAATCGAGCCGCTAGAATTCCAAAGGCATTTTCCACCACCCGGTGTGCTCTGCAGAGACGGTAGTTAAATATTCTTTTAGAGTCCGTTAAGTCCGATTGTGGATAAGCACGCATTAAATTCGTCATCAGTGGAAACGCTTCATCGCCCACAAAAACATATGGTAATTCTACTCCCCCTGGATATAATGGCTCATCAGAAGGTAACTTTAATCCCCCAGTTCTTAGTTTTCTCCCAAAGGTACTAGCGCTTAGTATTCCACTGTCGCTAAATCTTCCCATAGATCCGACGTCTATATAAATAAATTTTCTGTTGGAATCAACAACTGCCAACAAAACAATGGAAAAAGTTTTCTTGTAATTAAAAAAAATTGAGCCTGAGTTAGACGGCGCTTTTATGGTCACATGCTTGCCGTCAATTGCACCGACACAATGATCAAACTGGCATTTATCCTTAAAACCTTTTGCAACTTCTTTCCAGGTATTAGTGTTTGGCTCTTTGAGCACCTGGGGTTGCAGATGCTGCCACAATGTTTGACATACTTCTTCTACAATCTTCGACACTGTTCGTTCACCCATCCTGTAACGAGTCTCCAGCAGCTAGAAATCTGAAAAAAAATTTGTTTCAGTGAAAGAAGCAAAGGTCTTGTGGAAGAAACTGCGAGATGGCCATAGGCAAGCCCTAAATAAACGTAAAACAACAACAGGTCAAGCTGCAAATAATGACACAAAACCTTGGAAATATGAAAAACAAATGGATTTTCTAGTTCCGCATCTAACCAATAGACCCAGAAGTACCAACGCCTTTCATAGCAACGATGGTGGTACCAATACCACTGATACTGAACAAGTAACTGAAAATGCTGAAGAAATTGAAGAAAACTCTGAATTACCGACAGTACAACAAAATACAACAAATCAGCCATTACAACCAGATACAACAAATCAGCAATCACAGCAAAACCCATCGCAAGTTAAAAGAAAAACCGACAAAATTACTGCCTATCTAGAACAAGAACAAAAACGACGGGAGCAAAGATCGATTAACCGAGACTTATTTAGAAGAGAAATACTTGGCCGAGAAAATAACGTAAAACCAACTCAAGATGCAGCCCTAAAAAAGTTTTTTGACAGCATGCATGACGAAACAAACAAGCTTTCCGATTATTTGCAAATAAAGGTTCAACGACAGATCTCTAATAGTGTTATGGAGGCCCGTGAAGAAGAACTTAGCAATAAACGTCCATGTCAACAATATACACAATCTATGCCTCTTCCATGTTCTTCACTTGCGACAGACTCTTCTATTTCATATTCCAACGTTCACTCCCCAAATTCTTTACCATCTTTATCGCGCCCTTCTCCATCAAACGCTCAATGGCCACAGCACAACATTACCTCTCCAGAACCACAAGAACATGACAATGAAGATCTACGAAGCTATTTAAGTAATGACACAACTTATCACGATATGTAATTATTTTTGTTCTACTGTTAAATGAATAAAGTCATTCTTTTAAATGTTTGTATTTATAAATCAATTCTATGACTTACCTTGAAGTAACTGCTAATCGCTCTAACGAACTAATACTTTCTCTCATATTTGTGTGTCTTTTCTTTATGTCTTCATTTATCAACTTATGAAGTTGATAGAACTTATTTCTGTCCATCCGAAAGTAATTAGTGAATTTTTCATCATTTAACTCATTAAATAACAAAAATTCTCCGCGTGATTTTCTAAATTTAATATGATCATTTATCCAACACTTTTTTTGCTTTTTAATGTTTATTGTTGCTATAAAGTTGTCATACATAGTATCATCGTCTTCATCTGACGAACTATCTATGGAATCTAGCAATAACACATCGTCTCCGATCATTTTCTTCAACAACTGACGTAAGGTATATGAATATCGTACCATGTCTTCAGCCACCATAATATAATATATATTATATTATCGTACGCCGTGTGCAGCCGGCTTTACAAATTAATATTTAAGTAAGATATGAAATATGCGTAAACTCTATTGTACTTTGATGAAAATCCCAATTTCTATTAAATATCTGTTAAACAAGACATATAGATACTTCATTCATAATTAATAATGTGGATACTGACAGTAGTGACGATTTTAATGATACTCCGCCAGAGATATTAGGAAAATCAGGAAAAGTAACTTTGAATTTGTTGTCCGATATTTTAAGAGAAAACTATAAATTATTTCTGTGTTATTTTTGTTTCACTAACCATAAAAATAAATATTAACTTACTTCACTTGTATTCTTTAAATTTGTGCAGCTGTTGAAAAAGTATAGTGTGCAACATGTGTGTAGAAGTTTGCCCACGAGCACGAAGGGCGAGTTTTGCAATTACACCACAACATTTTCTCCACTTGTTGCACAATATACTATTTATTTTGAGTTCTTATTAACTTTTCATACCCGCTTTGTTGGTATGGAATTCATAACCAGCAGCAGCGTCAATCATTGCAGACTGTGATCATCGTAATTTGACAGTTCAAAACATCAGAAAAACTCGCGTTTTGTAGCAAAATCAATAAAATAGTTTTTTTTATATAAAACGGTTTGAAAATCATACTATACCTGTGAAAAATATGCGTTAAGTTGTCTGAAAAAAAAATTGATAAAATAAAAATATTATAATATATATTCCATTAGATATTCAATTCATTTCATTCAAAGTCTACATTTTCGCAATTTAGAAGAAAGGATGTGTCTGTTGCCAGTTCGCAGGGCTTTGTTACTTTATTAATCTTAAGAAAAACGAATTAATATTGGCAAAACTAGAATAACAGGAAAAACTATTATAGGGCGCCACTAATTCTCTTCCCTGAAAAAAATTACAGAGAAAATCAAATCTAAAGGTCAGCTAACTTTTAATCTGTTTAAAAAAAAAGAAATCAAAGTTTTTGTGTAATAAATAAAGCTAACAAAGTAAAAAAAATGTATATAATTACGGTTTTTGAGTTTATATAAAAAAGGGTTAGTAGAAAATAAAAAAAATACTTATCAAAAATACAATTGTTTGATGATGTAGATGACGTTAATAATGAAGATGTCGATGTCGATGTAGGTACTACGGATTGTATACAGGAACCGGTATTTGGGAAGCTTCCTGTTAATCAGGAACTGTTTGTCCCACAGGTACTGTGGAGGGCACAGGAACTGTTACCCAGAAACTTGTTTGTCACTCAAGAACTTGTGACCCACAAACTTGTCTGTCACACAGGAACTTGTGACCCAGAAACAGTCAGACTTTCCAGGAACTGTTATTCCCAGGAACTTGTTAGGTACTCCAAGAAATTGTATCCCAAGAGCTGTGTTCCAGGAAACTGTGCAGTAAACCATATTCTTATGATGAAACGGCATCTTTTGTTTGTTCAAACTGGTGTTAAAATTATTAAATGGATCACTGCACAGTTCCAAACTTGCTACTTTGTCGACAGACGATGAGAGAAGACCTGCCGGAACCTTTCTCATTCTTATTTAAAGACAATTCCAAATTCCAAATTTCGCGGTAAATTACTTCAAGAATCTTGATTTTTGGATCATTAGTTTATTCCATTACAAATCACAAAAGTGAAATAATTTATGAATTTTTCAAAAGCAATATTTTTAGGAAATATATATGGACTATTCCACCAAAAACCAAAATTCTGAAGAAATATAAAAGCTGAAAGGCTGAACGCAAATTTCACGTTTCAACGGGACCGCATGGTTGAAGTAATAGCATTAAGCGTATAAGCAAGTTACTTACATCTACAATATTAGTAATAAATCATTGGGAACAAAAATAATAAGTTTAAATATGTATTTGCCTTAGTCATTAGGTTTTTTTGGGTCATAAAACACACTAATCTTTTAAAAACTGTCAAACATTCAATATTGGGTCTGCCTACTTGAGTATTCGGAAATCTAGATTTTTATTGGTCAATATTTCAGTTTCATGATGAAAACCAGTGTTATAATGAGTATCATTGTGAAACTGAAAATTGGCATTTGATTAACAACATAAAGTATGGGAGTAGAAAAAAATAAAAATGTAATAAATATAAAATTATTAACGTCACAAAATTTCCAGTATAATTCGCTGTTGAGAACCCAACATTTTTAACATTTTCACTAGTTTTATCACAAGTGGTGAATGTTTTTTGAATATTTTTTGACACATTTGTGTAAAATTTCTATTAAAAGAAGTCACAATCACTCACACCCGTTTATGAGTACACACAACATTTTCCAAGTTTTCAACAATTAATCAAAGTATATTATATTACATAAATTTTGCTTACATTAGCAAATCAACAGATAACTCAGTCAAACTATCTTTTCATGCCACGGGATCCCCATGCAAATTATTTCAAGAGCTGGTGGACCAAAATTATCGAATAAGCATAAAATCATAGATTATTCATGTCGCAGATTAACGTATAGATGGTCGATTTACTTCATTTGCTAATGACACTAGTGCGACCCGGAGTAGTACAGATATACCAACTTTAAATTATTTTATCATTGTATGCAGTGGCAGCTTGTGGTGAAAATGTTAAGGTGTTCTGCAATTTCTGAAAAAAAGTTTCTTGTAGGGGGGTTGCCTCCCATCGATTTTATCGCCCTTTTCCGCCTTCTGTGTTGAAATATTGGATATCTGGAACGATTGCCACACAATAAAAATAATAGTCACGCACTACGCACTACTTTGCCGACAAAAACTTATTTCCCACAAGTTAATAAGTCTATTCGACTTTCGGTTTTCAAAAAATACTACTTTTCCAACAATTTTTTTTCATTAATTAAGTCCATTCTACGTTCTTTTGCAAATTTTGCAATCACTTAGTCATTAAAATTACCTATTTCGATGTTACATTTTTTCCCGGAATCTCGGGAGTATCGCTCATTACGTCCCCGAAGAGCCAATTCAAGTGCTCTCAAAAGTTAACACAATCAATAATTTTTGATATACAATTCATTCTTCGACACGTTTCCATTAAAATTTTGTATATTCAACCAATAAGCCAAGTCTAATGGAGCCATCTAAGCTTTCTTGTCACCAAAAAGTAATAATCTCACCTTCAAAAATGTGTGCGATGGTCAGTCGAGATACTAAGGGAACAGGGAGAAATTTTTGGAGGAAATGGAAGCCCATTAGATGATTTATTGGGTGACCCCAGTTAAGGGTCCCATTCATAGCTTTGCCTAGTATATAACAATTCAGAAAAAACCTCGAGGCCACATGGCGATTCGAGCTGGTGATCTTTCGTTAACTGTTTAACTGTTAAACCAACGGAGCAGAAAACGTAATTTTGAATATTTTCCTTGTTCTGTTTTCAGTGGGTATTTGTTTTCATAGCGGCACAGAAATACATCATCTAGGAAAATTTTGAATATAACGGTTTGTAACGATATCCCCCTGAAATATCGTTCTAGAGACGACTATGGTTTGATACAAAGCTGTTTTTACCAAACCACTGTAGATATAAAAGGACGACCGAGAATCGTAGCAGGCAGTGAGAGAAGATCGCTACCCATCTACCTGGTGGAGCTGAAGCCTGAAGAAAAAGGAAAAATCCGGAAAATCCAACACATCCAAAACGTGAGGATGAGGTGGGAAGAACAAAGAAGAGGAAAGGAAAGGGCCGACGCAGTGCTACAACTGCCAAGGTTTTCACCACGGACAGACGACGTGTAACGTAAACACGAAATGCGTGAAGTGCGGAGGACCACACCGATCCAACGACTGCCCACGACCGAAGACCAAGCCGGCCACCTGCGCAAACTGCCAGGGAGAACACCCAGAAAACTACAAAGGATGCCCAAAAGCCCTAAAGAACCAGAAGACAAGGACAACAGCAACAACAGTGAAGAAGACAGGAGTCAGCTACGCCCAAGCCGCAGCTATGAAGAAAACAACGACGACAACAACAAAGCAACAGATCCTCGAACAGGTGACAAAGCTATTAGCTCAGATAATGGCTTAAAATCGCTTGTAAGAGATCGGAAAGAAGACACACTCTTTAAGGGTGTTTCTAGCCGAAATTGCCGGCTGAGGACGCACTTTGTAGAGGCAGCGCAAACACACACACAACGGAAGACCGCCGAAGAAAAAACCACCGAGGTTACACGGCCAAAGACAAGACGTCTCGCCCCCTGCTGATAGTCCTTTAGCTAGGGACGAGCTGTACGTCGAAACGCAAACTACGATGATGAGACCCATCGGATAAGATGGGAGGAAGTGGTGGAAGTCCTACCCGGAGATGTACCTCGCTTAGAGAGGAACATCCTGGGTGGGACGGGCTCATCTAGGTTGTGTGTAGCAGGCAGTTTAGCGAAGTATTGACTCGGTGGGCTTCCTTTCTCTGGTTGGCAAGGTACTGACTTGTTGACAATCCCTCTCCTTGATCAGCAGGGTATTGACCTGTCTGAATTAACCTGTCCGCGCTGAAGGTATTGACTTCAGTGCAAATCCTGAACCGTTTATATACGGAAGGTACTGACTTTCGTACTACTCTGAAGTTCCTGTCCCTAAGGTACTGACTTAGGGATATTCTATCCTCACGGAAGGTACTGACTTTCGTAATCCTTTGATACTCCTGTCCCTAAGGTACTGATTTAGGGATATCCTATCCTCCTTGAAGGTATTGACTTCAGCATACATCCAGGAAACCGATATAGAGCGGAAAGTATTGACTTTCGCTCTTCCTGTCTTTCCCGTCCCTAAGGTATTGACTTAGGGATATTCCATTGCATTTACTGTACGAACTGATAGATACTCCGCTGGTCGTAGTTTCACAAACAGAAGACGTCGCCTACGACGAAATCCCAGGAATAGAAGCCGTCATTTCAAATCAGCTGTTAAACCCACATACCTTTTTGTGAATAGTGATTGTATATAGTATATTTAAGGATAAACTTTTATTTTACATTGGAATCCTGTCTCTGACTGTACACACCTACCCGGCACTACATAACTACCCATACGGAGGGTTACAGGTTCATGAGTTACAGCCTGGTCACAGACGGACAGCGAAGTCTAAGTAGTAAGGTCGTTTTTTCCACCCTCTGGGTACGCAACCCCTCAAAACTGAGCCTAATTTATGTGATTACTCACTTTTTATGGCAATAGTGAATAAATTCAAAAATGTCAAATTCAAAATCGATGGAACAGCATGATTCTAAATACCGGAAAGCCTGCTTTTTCACTCGTTATTATTATTGTAAATATTTTCAGATATTCGATATTTCGAATATGACCATAAAATAAAATCCATTATTAATAGTGATGGATTCTACTAATTGAATTTATTGAAAAAACAATATATTTTTATATCAAATAATATTCGGAACTCGAAATATAAATCACTTTTTATTGTCAAGCTTGACAGAAAATTTGATTAAACAATTTATAACATGGTGAAAATATAATACCACCTGGACCAATACATTTGACGATCACGTTCTGATTGAAGTTTTGAGATGTCGAAATTTTTGTTAGGGAAGGAGGCAAGGAGACTAGATATGAGGAGAACAAATTCTGCATATAAAAAGCGTCCGACAAAAGGTACTAAATTGGTGGCGCTAGTATAGCCAAAGGGTCAAAAATGTTTAGAGGAGTGATGGCGTGAAGATTTTTTAAGGCTATGTGAATGGAGAGGATTTCAAGGAAAAAATAAGTATCTCGCGAGGCTGGTGTTATGTTTGGTTGGAGGTGAGTGTATTACAAAATAGTTGTATATTATGTTTATAATTGCACGAATATGTACCCACAAATAATTACTCATTGCTTATGCTGTTGAAATCCATGAAGAATTCAGAAGGAGTTAATGTCTCACAATTCAGTAGTAATTGAGACTATTCTCAGCACAATAAAAAGTTACAAGTATTGATTGAGAGTGAATCCAATGAAGAAGGTACTTCTCTTGGATAACTCCAATCACAAGATCAGAACCAACACCAACTGTTCCAAGGAAGACAAATTCAAGATAGTCATGGTAGAATGAACAAATTATTGTGATTGGGTCAGTTTTTTTCTTGTCTCATAACTGGCCATCATCACTTATAATATTTTTATAGGGATGACCATTTCGAACATAAAGGAGATGTACCAGTTGTGTTATAAGTGAAATGCAGAAAAGAACCAAAGCAATTTGCGGAGAGTGTCCTGTCATAAAAGAAGTATCTTCCTGTACAATATCATGATTAAAAATTTATATTTTTTGTAAAATGAATGTATAACCAATGTTGCATATGAAAATGAAAAATAGGAAGAGTTTTATTAGCAGCATTCATAAACTCAATTATAAATGGAATGAATTGCCCCATCACAGTGAGTACTAATGCAAGTGGAACAGAAGCATTGAGAAAATATGTGATAAATATGTGATATATAAAAAAATTGAGAAGCAAAAGTAGATTTTCTTGTCTTCCTTACAGATTCACCTGAAGACATTCTTCAACTGTGAAAGATTCGAAATTTTGGGCTAAATATCTAAAATAGTCTAACTAAACTTCTTTTTATATTTTTTGATTTTTTGATTTTAATAGTGACTGGTTAATTGTTGAAAATTCTGATACAAGCATGATGATACTTGCTGGTATGGAAATAAATTGACAGTCAATTTTTGGCAAAGCTTCATTTATTAGTATTCTTTTCCCGTAGAATATATCTTGAGCTCTCCTTCAATGTAAAACTGTTCATATATTATCATTGTACGATCCTCTTGATCTTTAAAATGGGTGTGACAAGTATAATCATCCGCTTCCAGTGTTAGGGTTAACGTGTTAATTGATTAAGAAAATTATAGAAGTAGAAAACTAGTAGTTTAAATAATTCATGGAAATTATTTCACGCACTATTGGTCAGAAAAAAACAGAGACCGAGGTTTATATTTTTTATCATTTTACGTCTAGCTGGACAACTTTGCACAACACACGTTTTAACCATCATTGTCAATTTAGTTTCAATTTTCATAATTGTAAGCAATACTATAGACAGAGATTTTGTCAGGTGAACTTGGTCGGCATACTCCACTCTGACTCTTTTGCGCCATTTAATGCTTACCGCTGGACATTTTCTCGACATTTTTCCTATACAAGTTTATGATCCCTATATCTAGTCTCCATGGGAAGGGGATGAGTGAGAATATCAGTTGTCATGAAAGTTTGGACCAATTGTTGTTTCATTTTTGTTAACTAAATCTCTTAGATGATGGAATCTTACATGAATATGTTTCGTTCTGCAGCAAGTTTGGATGAGAAAGCAGAAAATATCCAAATAATTCACAGATGCAACTGTATATGTATGTATATGTATATGTCGCACATTCTGCAAAGGGTTAATAAAAGAGCTAATCCAACCCATAAACTTCATCTACTGAGAAGAGTATCCTATACCCAGGAGAGAGTATGTCGGAATATGTAAGAATATCTCTGGAAGTGGTCGAATTATTAGGAGTTAACTGTATAAACCCTCACTTCGTGGAATCTACTCATCATATGGTTTTAAATGAAACTAACTGTTTTTAAATGACTCCACAAT
>CAJUYI010000087.1:172151-187129 GCA_910591695.1 Galerucella pusilla
AAAAACAGTTAGTTTCATTTAAAACCATATGAATTATTAGGAATCAATCACTTCCATAAGACGATATAAACTAGATTTTATTTTGGTTTTCAATAAGTTTGTGAATTTATTTGACGGAACTATTTCTTAAGAAATCATTGGAACGCCTTTTTTTTTATTATAGGTAAGTCTCTATTCGGGGGAAATAGTAACGGCTTGGCGGCGTGGTGGAATTTGTTGTTTATTGATATACCGTTGTTTGGATTTCGTGGTGAAATTAGTTGTTTATTGATATACCGTTGTTTGGATTTCGTAAAACCACATTTGAGATATGGATGAGCTCTTGGATTAATAATTTCATTCGCATATTTTGTTAAAACAATCTGAATCAAGAATATAGAGGTGAAAGTTATTATTTTTCTATTCTATTGTAAGCTCACTCTGACAACATCGTGGAAACTTTCACTTGTAGTTTCAAAATTGTGGTACCGTTATTTTTATTTCGTCTGTCTTGTGCTTTGTTGAGTTGTTTGCATTTGAACATGTCCACAAAACAAAAAAGATTTCCCAATTCCACGGAGTCAGAGCGGCGATTACTTATAAAAGTTGCCGTTCACCATAAAAGTATAATACAAAAAGACTGATGATGTGACCTGGCGAGAAAAGCTGGAATTTGTTGGAGTATCATGAGAACACTGGGTTAAGATAATCGAAACCGAGTAGTGAACTCGACATTATCTAGCTCTTCAAAGGGATTCATCCGTTCTTTAATGGTCGTCTTTCGTACTCTACAAATCCCAACATCTCGCCAAGCTCTTCATCGAAAAGGTCGTCAAGTTCTTCAAGATCCATTGAAAAAAACAATGAAATGGAATACAAACACACAGAACCTGGATGCTACTAAACTACTATAAATGAATCGAATAAGAATAAGAAATCATGACACAGTTCGTGGAAAAACGAGTCTGAGCTTACAACTAATTTTTCTTCATTAAACATTCTTTTCAAACACATTTTGTGCCACTTGTAATGTATTTAGTATTGTTTTAAAGGCTGCTCCCCATGCTGGTATGCAATATGAAATGACAGATTCTGCAAGAGAGGTATACAAAATCAATAAATTGTTCTTAGATAAGATATCACGCAGTTCATGAGATTTATAAATCAAAGTACGTACCTAAACGCTTAGCAGCATAGCTAATATACTCAGTCCACTTTAAGTGTTGATCAAGTAAGATGCCGAGATATTTTATTGACTTTATTTTTTTAATCAGATGACAGTTACAAACTTGGTAGTTGTTACAATTTGCTTTATGTAATTTGATAATGAAATCACTCGGTTGATCATGTTTGGTTGTAGAAAAAGTTATAACTTTAGTTTTGCTGATATTCAAAGACAGCCTATTATCATTTAACCACATATACACTTTCTTTAATTCAGTCTCAGAAATACATTTAGTTTTTTTCCACGTAGGACCCGTGAAAATAATCGCATTGTCGTCTGCGTAACATGTTAAATGACCCTTGAAATTATTTATTTTAGTTATGCTGTTGATAGATTTGAGAAAGAGTATTGGGCCCAAAACTGTGCCTTGTGGTACTCCAGTTGAAACTTCAGACTCAGTTCATTCTCAATCTTGACTTTTTGAGTCCTCCCGGTTAAATAACATCTCATCAAATCTAAAGCTGTGCCTCTAATTCCATATCCATTCAATTTTTGAATAAGTAATTCATGATAAACAGTATCAAAGGCTTCAGCTGAATTTAAAAATATTTTTAATTTTCGACGGCCTCTACAGCAGTATTAACAAAATCTAATATGGCATTTTCGGTGTTACCATTTTTTATAAATCCGAATGGTCTTTTTGTTATTATATGATTCTTGTCTGAAAATTCAATCAATCTGCTTTTTATACAGTGTACGAATATTTTGGCAGTATTGTTTATAACAGATATGGGTATGTAATTCTCAAGTTGTGATTTCTCACCAGATTTAAATATAGGAGTGATAATTGAGCAATTCCACTCATAAAGAAGAATACCAGTTGAAAATCATTGATTGATTATGTGTCTTAGAGGCTTCAAAATACTAGAATGAATGGCTTTCAACGTTTTTGATGTAATTCCGTCTGGGCCTGGAGCTGTGTTATTTCAAAAATCAGAAATTACGGTTATTAACTCATTGTTCGCAACCGGGCGCAGGAAAATTGTTTGATTGATGTTAACATCTGTTGAAAAATTTTTTGGTAAGTCCTGTTGATCAATACGTTTACACATGGTTTCACCTATATTTGTGAGAAAACTATTAAATTCGTTGGCTTCTTGTTTTTTATCACTTAACACAGAATTATTTTCAAGAATGATATCCGTGTTGCCGATATTATTTTGCTTGCGATTACCACAAACATAATCAATAATACTCCAATTTTTTTTTATAATTTGTGCCAGCCTCAGAAATTTGATTTTTGTAGAAGTCATTTTTTGTTTGTTCAAGTAGGGTGTTAAGTTTATTACTTAATTTTTTATATTCTGCTTCTAGGTCAGGCGTATTTCTTTTTTTGCTTTAAACCATCTCTTTTGTTTATCGATTTTATTAGACTAAGGGCGAGTTGTATCAAACACTTAAACTCGGTTTAATGATAACTCGTGCTTAGACTGTGACTAATTGATGTATTTATTATCAACAATTACATAAGTCTAAACATCAGTCAAAATTAAACCGAGTTTAGGTGTTTGATACAACTCGCCCTAATTGTTATCCATGGCTTAACGTGCTCTTTGGATTTTATCATTTGACTGTTTGTAGCCATTTCAATTGAATAATTAAGCCTATTAATGAAATCGTCATAACATAACTGGGGGCTTGCTTCGGATATACTATTTTCCCATTTTTCATCTAGAAGTAGTGAGTTTAATTTATTAAAATCAATTGTTATTTTTCTTTGTGCATTTAATTTATTAGGTTTATTTTCTAAGAATCTAATATCAATGAAGGGAGCAAAGTGGTCGGTCAAATCTGTATGGACTATTATGGGGGTAATAGATACCTTATCTTTTAGACATTTCTCTTTTCTCAAAAAAATATGATGTATTGTCGACTTAGAGTATTCGGTGACTCTAGTAGGTTTGTTAATATATGATATAAATCCATAGTTTCAATACTATCTGTATTTAAAATATTTATTTAATTCCGCTATTGAATGTGACACTCCAAGTCAGTCCTTGACGTTAGGTAACGTCACATTTTTCATAACCTTCATATATCAGTTATGGAAAGTAGTTATGTAAGAACTTTACGTAACTGTTTAAGTTTCAACATAGAGATACATGAGTTTCAAAGAGTAATTCATCAATTAGGTAGGTACTGTCAAAACTGACAGTTATTTCATTATTTATACTGACAATTACCCCATAATTTTCATTCAATAGTGTTTTAAGATTTATAAACATTGAAAAAAACATAATTAGGGACACAGTTATTCAAAGTAAGTCAATTTTCTGGGTGCATACTTCATAGTAACAATACTTTTAACACCATTTAAATCCACTTCAATATTACCATTGTAATTGAAGATTTTATTAAATATTATAAAAATGCGGAATTAGATGAAACGTTGTACGTAAACACGTTACGAAGAGAGCAACATTGTTCAACTCGCGTAATTTGCAGAACTCGCTAGCGCTTGTTTTGGCAAATATTACGCTTATTGAACAATATCGCTTTTTTCATGACTAGTTACGTAAATAACTATTATATTTATGTCTCCTATATATATTTCAATATTTTGCTTTTCCAATTTTGATAAATATTCCTCTAAATTATTTATGTAGTTGCGACTTTTTTGCGGGGGGCCTATAGTATGCAGTTAAACCTATTTCATTATTTTTAAAAAGGTATTTAGTTGAGAATGTCATCTTCAGAAATTGACTTTCATTCACTGTCTCCACTACTACATCTGCGAATATATCATTATTTACATATATCATTACTCCGTCACATTTATTGATGGTTGATTCGTTATAGGGATGAGTAAAATTTTATCAAAAGAATTGACTTATGTTCACAATACTTCCTGTTTCAGAAAGGATAATTATATCTAAACAATTTCGTGCCATTTCTATATATATTAATAGTTCATCTAAATGTTTTTCAAGACTTCTTATATAAGAATGAATTATACCAACTTAACACTTATTCTTACCCATTCTCTCCTGAAAGTTATTAGAAAAATATTCACATATTTCTGTATCTACTGCTTCGGTTTTATCCAAAATATTAATGTAATCTAGCATTTTGATTAGAAAAATTATATAATAGTTACAAGTGAGTTAAAAGTGAGCAATCCGTGAACATGAAATTGAATTATTCATAAAAAAAAACAAGTGAAACAAGTCAAATGAAATGAATAAAATAAAAAGGAAATATGTGTAATGAAAAATGGAAAATAAACAATTAAACGTACTGAAATCAATCTGTTATAATAATTATACATTTGAATTTTGACTTATATCTAGACGATTTCGTATTATTGAAATCTTATTGTTATCATTTAGATAAATTTCACCAGAGTTAGTCGAAACATTGCTCAATCCCCATTTTGAGATTGATTCGTTCAACAATTCCATACGATATTTGGTCAGATCTTCCTCAATCACTATTCCAGTACCCTTTAACAACTTCTTTCTGTTATAAATATTCGTTTCAATTGCTGGCCAGTTTGAGAAATATACTTCTGGACTTCTCTTCACATTTTCTACCAATTCTGTGGCATATCTGAATATCACTGGATGGAATGTGTGAATTCATTTTGGAATTTATGAATTTAAGAACCTCTTCTCTTGTATTTTCCTTTGTTTCTTCTGTCATCTTGAATATTCTCGAAGACATTGATCTGTTAGATTGTTCCAGCTTTTCAACATGTTCTTTTATCTTTTCTTTATCAAGCTGCTCTTAATTTAAAGATTTCTGCAATTCCTTAATTTTTACTTCATTCTCTAAATTAAGTTTCTCCAATTTTTGGTTCATATTGACCAAGTACTGGTCTATTAGTGTTAGTCTATTTTTTAATGATTTTATAATGGCGAGGTAACATTATTAGTTATTGTTTTTATGAAGGAACCTGATTGTAAGCAAGTATTTATAGCCTTGTTAACTGCAGTTTCGATCTCCTCACGAATATCCCGAGTAAGAACCACATTGAAATATGATTGTACTTAAAGCTTCACTGTTTATTAACACTTTGATAAATTTACAACTTTTGATTCGCAGTAATTTCTTCAATATTTGCCATAATGGGAGAGCTCAATCTAAACACCACTTATTTATTTGCCATCAGGCCAGTATTCATTTGCCATTAGGCCAGTGGCAGCTAGGATAGCCGGAAGTTTGATTCCCAGCTGATGCACACGATGCAAACTGGAAGTTGATGAACACTCTGACCAACAGCTAAGATTTCGCCGAAGGCTACAGTATTTAACCGAGCATTGATAAACCCACTCTTATTGTTTTAAATTTAGTTTAATAGGCGAAAATAGCTATTTCATGTTATATAATGTGAATTTCAATACCTACTTGCGAGAATTTTTGAAAAAATTATCATAAGTAAAATGGAATCCTTTTTTTTGAACAATTCTATCATTTAACCTGAACAATTTGGATTTTAACAGGATAAATCAACAGAGTATTTGACCAAAAAAATGTACACAGCTGTGGATGAGAGTAAACCTGCGCTAGTGGTTTTCCTTGATCTTGCAAAGGCTTTTGATACAGTTGATCATCAGCAGTTGCTGGAGGCTTGGGAAGACACAGGAATTAGGGGTAGGGCCCTAGATTTATTTAGAAGTTATTTATTTAATAGGAAATATATAATCTGTACATATCGGTAGTGATTATAGTAATCCTAGATTAGTACACTATGGTATCCATCAGGGAACCGTTTTCGGTCTCCTCCTATTTAATGTTCACCTAAACAGTTTATTGAGTTTACAAACGCATGGAAAAATGGACAGTTTTGCCGACGATACAGTGGTGCTCTACACAGCCGATACATGGGCAGAGTTGAAAGCAATAGCAGAGGATGATCTTGAAATAATATTTGACTGGTTCTATTAGAGACTGTCCACAATAGCTGAATTTTTCCACAAGAATAATATTTTTAAGAGTATTGTGAATATTTGTGAATATCAAGCAATCTGGTGTATAACATGGATGCTAGATGTCGCTGTTTTATTTTTTTGTATATTGTGTTTTCTCGTAACAATTTTAAATGGAAACATACAAATTGAAGTGAGTCTTTGGAAAGTGGACTAAATTAGTATTAAAACACTGCAAACCGCAAGGCGATATCTCTTTCCTATCCTAATATATCGTAAAAAAAGGTAAATGGCGGGAGTCGATCTTTTAACCTCTAGAAGGCTGGTGAAGTAAGTTGTGCTACATTTTTTAAATTATATAAGAATGTTTTAATTTATTTCAAGCGATGTGTTGGTAAATCTAAATAAAATATCAATAAAAACCAATATTTGCCCAGCAACAACAAATACTGTTTAAAATATGAATTACGATTTAGGTCGCGCAGTATCAAACACCCAAACTCGTTTTAATGATAACTGATGTTTTTCGTTTGTCCAGTGATATTTACTTATATGTTTCCCATTCTTATCATCCGAAAATATCATTAAATCAAAGTTAACTTGTGAAAACACGACTAATGTATTCGCCGCCATTTTATGTCCAGTTTCAATGAAACACCAAATTATTCAATGAAATTATCTCATGCTGTGTGGATATATTTTCAACTAACAGTATGATAATAGGTAACCTAGGTGAGGCGAAGTGAAGGAATGTAGTAATAATAAAAATAATGAAAGGCCTGGCGAGAAAAATTCGTTATAAAATTACGAGAGTTAATGCATGTAAAGTCATTTTTTGTTTACTAACAACGAAGGCCTTCAATGTGTCCTATTGATATGATTATACTATTTTATATTGTACCCATATCACATGGTCCTACACCAAGGTTTGAGTGCTCAAGATTTCGATACCAGGTTGGATTTTTGCAACTGGCTCTCACATATGATACAAGACATTGAAGCTGCTGTTTTCTCTACCCGTCAGCGATTGATTTCATGCATTGAATATAATAGACGACATTTCGAACATCTAGGGCGGTACTAATTACGTACCCAGTTATTTAGTAAAGGTTTCAATTTTTCGATCCATCACATTATTTTAAAATTCGTTCTCATTGGTAGTAGCGAACCAGCGTTCTAGACGTTGGAAGAACAAAACCCGCCATTTACCTGTTATATCTCAGGATAGAAACGAGATATCGCCTTGCGGTTTGCAGTGTTTTATTAGTAATTTAGTCTACTTTTCAAGTTTATTAAAATCGGTCTAGCAGAACCGGAATTACAGGCGTTTTTTCGCAACAAGGTTCCCACTCTCCCCCACCCCTTATTTGAGGAGTTAGACTTAAATTTGTCCTATTGAAAATATGCAGAATTTGTCGAGAATTCTGATTATAATAATCAATATGCTCCTTAATTGAGTGAATTTCAAAAAATTTTGCATTTAAAAATTTTAACTGTCAAATACTCCCTCTAGCGGTGGACCTTCAACTCTGTAAATAATCTCCAGGTTTTTTTCGAGGTCACTTTTGTTATAATTTTTTTTCCCGAAGCTGTACTATAAACGGTTCCCGAGATATGGCCAAGAGCCATTCTTATTAGGACACCCGGTACATAGCCCTTTGTCCAGCAGCAGCGAAGGATCGCCGCCTGTTTTATGCATATCGCAATGGCGAATCTATCGATCAGGTTGTTCGTAAAAATCAGTTTTATAAGGTACCCGAAACAGTAGCTAATTTTCTTCAACTTGAAAATGCTAACTCATATACTGGTCATTAATTTCAAAGATCGTCTGCTACACTTTTAGTTGAATCCGGGAGAGACTTGATGACACTGAAGAAACATGGCGGTTGGAAGTCATCAACGGTTGCTGAAGGGTATGTTGATTGATCGGTAGCACACAGAACAGAAATTGCTAATAAAGTATTTAGAACGTTTTGCGGCCCTGAAATAACACCCGATTTGCGACCAAGTTCATCACCAGCAGTTGTGTCCATGTCAGAGAAAAATATTATTCCAACACAAGAAGATTCGTCTGTTGTACCGAATAGTTTAAGGAACATGTCATGCATGCAATGCACATTTAATAATTGTACTTCCATATAAAGGAAATGTAACTTATGTTCAATAAAATATTCTAAAATCAAATATATTCCTATATCTATATGTATATATATCCGGGAAAAAAGTAATTTCGTGAAAAGTTATATTTTGTTACCTGTCAACAGAGATAAAATGTCACATTTTTCCCCCGTCGCAGAAAAAAAAACATATATTTCATATTCATATTCGTTTCTTTTTAATCAACATATGATTTTGTATACCATTTTATCATTGCAATATTGTATTGTATTTATTATTGTTTAGCTTATTTACGATAAAAAGCCAATGAGGTTGCGAAACAAAATATTCTGATGTTGCCAAGCTATAGTTTTTTTTCTTTATACAAAAGTGAAAGTTAATCTGATGTTAGATTAATAATGAATACAAATATCGAATACTATTACTTACGTCTCTTACAGCAGTAAGCGGGAGAAGCGGTTCTCTATTTCGGCATTCTCGTTCAAAATAGCTCAACAAAGATGTAATCATCTCTTGACCTTTTCTGTTCAGCTGCTTCGGCATTTCATTAACTACATACTGCTGATTTGCTCAAATCATTAGTTATGAAAATAACTGTTTTTTAATCTTAAAGAAACAATGAATTTGAAAGCACCAAAAAAACTTGTAAATATTAGAGAGGATCGTCAAAAAACGTCTAAACAAACTGGAGAATTTTACCAGTTGTTCTGACAACGTCTTGAAGTTTTGCCAACCCGTTAGCTGTAAATTGCCTTGGCTGTTGAGGATACATTGCATTTACGGTTGGTGAATTAATATTTATTCTGAAGAGCAGGAAAGTAACTGAAAATGACATTATCGTCTTTTCATCGTAAAAATCCTATAGGTAATATTGTGTTGTATTTTATTGTGATGATATTAAATTGTTTTTTATTGTTCGGATATTGTACTTTGTTATTGTAACATTGTGTTTTGTAATTGTAATTTCAAGATTATTATTTGAGTGAACAAATTCTAAATAATATCATAAATACCATCACACCTAATACCCACGGACAGCCTTTGGCTTTGTGGTGTTTAGTGTTCATATGTATTGGGGAATGGAAAATTAAAATTTTTATGTTATTTCACATAATATGTATACATCTTACACAATAATTTATCATGCAAATGAAATATTACAAAAAAAATATCATTATATCATCAGTTGACTGAACAACATTTTTAGAAGTTTTTATAGAAATAGTTTGTCAGTTTTTTAGGTTTGACTGAATCTGAAGTAATTGGAAAATGCAATCTTTTTGTTCGGCTCATACAGACAGACATTCTTTAAGTCAGCTATTTGCAAACATGCTTGGGAAGAGGGTCATCAAATTCAATGGGATTCATCAAAAATAATATTAAAAGAACCCAATAATAAAAGACGGAAAATGAAAGAAAGTGATTTAATACAACTAAATGCAGATAAATGTGTAGCTAGTATTTCAGCCGAATGTAGTCAAATTTGGTTACCAATGTTAGAAAGAGAAATTTCCAATAATCAATTACCTGCGTTATCAGGATAGCATCATAAGTTTTTATTCAGGTTTTCTTATGATTTATAATTTGAATAGTTGTTAATCGATACACATTTCAATACACAAAATCACAAAACTGAGTATAAATATTTCAAAAACTTAAATATTCATACACAAAAAAAATATCAAGAAACGCGTTTTATTAACAACATTTCCAATATAAGCGAAAAAAACGCGCTATCCCAATAAAAACCGTTCCTGGAACGTGCACTTCACTGGATTCCATTTCTAGTAGACTATCATATCGTTGGAATGTCATAAAATGAAATATTTCATTTCACATTTTGCCACAGATATGATCTACTATGAATGGACCTTAATAAAAATTTGATAACAAAATTTTGCAGTCAAACTTCAAAATAATTTTTGATTGTCTAGTTGTCAAATTTTTTCTGTTGTGTCAGTTAGGGATAAAAATTAATTTCTACTTATTTGTTCTTGACAACGGTAGCTGGAACGCTACCGAAACGTTGAAATAAAGAATTTAAAGATATTGTGGTTTAATTTCCCAAGAAATTAAAAAAAGAATGAATAATATACCACAAGGAACATACAGAAGATATCGAATATAGTAGTTTACCTAACTAGTGCGGAAAGTGATATTTTTCCGCACGCTATTGCAGATCGCCGAACGACGCTTTAGCGGAGTTCGGCCAGCAATTGCGTGCGAAAAAGTCACTTTACGCACGTGTTAGGTACATTAGGTACATATATTTTCTACTAGCATGCGGAAAAAACCCAAAAGTAAGCATAAAGAAACATTCCTTATTAAATACATATCAACAAATGAATTATTATCATTCAACATTCATTCGATGAGGCTTATACCAGGGCCATTAAAAAATGATTGAAAAATTAGTTTTTTTTTATTCAAAATTTGAGCAGAATTATAAAAAATTTATCAATTTTCCAGTCATTTGGTAAACTACAATCATACAAATATATATTTTAAATATTCAAATGTCAGTATACTCCCCAAAAACTTGACAAATTTACTTTTTCGCACTGAAATGAGTGCGGAAAAGTGAACTTTTCCGCACGCTAGTGAAAAAATAATTGAAATTTCTTCGAAATGTTAAAAGTGACATTTATACTTCTCGATCAGTTTAAAATTATTAGTATTTTGGTGAAATTGTTTTTATGCTATTTATCACTTTTTATATTGTTCTGTTCATTGGAAAAATATAAATCATCTTATTTTTTTTTGTTCCTTCTGTGTAATGAATAAAGTAATATATCATTTAGGACCACTTAAATGTATATAGAGCTAAGACGTTCGTAATAATTCACTTACCGACGTCTGAACGGTAAGTAAATTACTTACTGACGTCTGAACGGTAAGTTAATCACTTACCGACGTGTTAGACTCAGAAACCAGTAAACATAACCTACCGTTCTGACAACCGATGCTGTGAATAAACAAAAAAAATCGATCGCACAAAAATGTAATTTCTCGCTTTGTGCCAAAAATTGTTTGTTTTATATTTACTCTTCTACCGGTTATTTTTATCCTCGTGGAATAGTATTGTAATTGTTGTGAGTCAGTTATTTCTGCTAATATTTCATTACATTGTATTAGTTTATGAGCAGAATTTTCAAATGTTGTCCGTGATATTTCTAATACTTGAGGGATGTAATCGTGACGCTGGAAAGTCAATCCTGGATCAATACAATTTTTAATAGTATATTTCACACCGAAGTGGGACGAGTTTCATTACTGTCAAGAGATTGGTTAGTTAACCAAGACGCGCGGCGTCAAGGTTAGCTATTATCTCGAGACAAAAATGAAACTTCCCACCACTATACTATTTCATTTACAACCATCATATCTCGAGCAAAATTGATAAATCTTTGTTTCGTTCTGAACACACCTAGAATATTACATTTGACAACTGTCAACAATATAAATAAATGTCAGATAAAGTCTGATGGATGTTAAGTTCGCGAATAATGAATCAAGAAAAATTTAATCCGATGAAGAATTATTGATGGATTGTACCCCTCCAGAAATAGGTATTATAATATTTATCAATGTGTTATATTTTGAACCAAAAAAATATTCATCTAAAATAGATAATATTAGGTAACGATCACATTATTTTAGGGGCCGGGAGGTGAGGGCAGGAGGTCGGGGCGGGAAGTAAAGGTGTGTAGTATGACACTTCCCAACCTTCGATGACGTAAGTAATGAAAGTATTACATATGGTTGTGTATAAAAACATTCATGATGTCCTTTCTAAGATCTTCAATTCAATTGTGCAAATGAAGCTGTTTTTGTAAAAAAATACTCGTTCTATTTTGGATTTTATAAGTGTGAAAAAATATCATTTTTTGATCGTCAAAAGAATCAAGACACTCATCGGCCCTCTTTGCTTGTGTAAACAGTGCCGTCATCGTCATCGTTTGTGATAACTGGGGCCTCATAGAGATACTACAGATAGAGGCAACAAGACATATGCCGCTGTGAATGTGGGAATGTTCGTCTGAACTCTATTAGAGAAGAAGGTAGATGATTTAAGATTTTTCTGTCTTTGATTGTGCATATATAGCATACGCGCTATAAGAGGCAGTCTAAGACCTTCTATCCCTCTTTCACAAACTGACGGGTTCCGAGTTGGCTTGTTGTCTCCATCTGTTGTATCTCTATGGCTCGCCTACGTTCACAATCATGGAATTGTTGTTGATTTTGGTCGAGTTGTTTTTTCAAACAAGAATCGTCCAAGTTATGTATGTGTATGTGTAGGTATGTGAGCTCTTTTGTATATATTTGAGAGGGTGTTGGTTGTAATAGCCTTAATAAAAAAAGCGACTTCTCATTTGTATTGTTACAAATATTAACCAACGCTATGCCATTATTTGCGTGAGATGAAGATGAAGAGCATGAAAGCAAACTGTTACTTATACCCAAGTGTTGTGTTTGATCATCCCAACATAGATAGACATAGGGTTCAATGGCTCTAACTCGCGTTATGAAGCTTGTCTACAAGCACTCGGTGTAATGGAATGTTGGATGAATAACTTTTCCATCGAAATAAGTTATTCAATACATCAATAACACGATTAAGAGAGTGGAATTTAATAGGTTATGGGTTCAAATTTGGCTGCGCTTGTAACAGTTCAAATTGCCACAGTAAAATCAAAGTAGATAGAAATGGCCATAATTATTATTGGTGGTTTTGAAAAAAGATTTTATTGAGATCTGAAGAGATATTTGATGTAGTTGTCGAAATTTATCATCAGATCAATTAATGAGAAAATAATCTCCCAACTAATAGCTTCCCAATCGCTGAGTGAAATGTGGATTACAATTCAAGCTCTTTTTGGTCAAGCCTGTGAAGCAAGTATACATACTCTGCAACAACAATTTTCTGCATATACTTACAAAGATCATGGGAAGCACATAGCTCAGCTGGATAGTTGTAGCGGAAATACCAATAAGATATTGGTCACTTCACAGGACTATTAAAAGCACTTCCATTCTGCATGGGATAGTACAGCAATTCCTTCAATTATTGAGGAAGAGATTGTTTCAACCAAAAAACAAGAGACAACCGATGTTGCTGTAGCGCTAATAGTTAAAAGAAAATAACGAGATTATGAAGAAAAATGAAAAAGAACCAGGAAATTTTGATTATTCTGAAAAGCCGGGTCACTGGAAAAAATATTGTTGGATTTGTTTGAATAAAAAAATCAATAGCTTCACCATTATATGACTCTAGGAAGAAGATGAATTATTTACAGATTGTCACCTGGACAGTGGTACCTCCCATCACATGGCGCCCTACTCACAATGGTTGATAAATTGGAGACGATATTTTAAACTGCAGAAGATATAACGATTGGTAATAGAACTACAACCTGTTGGATAGGAAACAATTCCAATAATAATTCAAACCAGTGGAAGTGATTGAATGGGTTATGGAGTCAAGGTGTATTTTTCGTTTCACAATTGAAGTATGACCCATTTTCAGTTAGTGTTGTTGTTGATCGAGAGGTTCCACTGTTTGAACTGATAAAAATGAATGTGAAATAAAAAGACACAGACAACATAAAATCACTGATTAGGAATGAGGGAATTCATTCAAATTGTATTTCCGCGTCCCAAAAAAAGCTTGGCATATTTAGCTGATAGTATCACCATTAAAACATTAGAGTTGGCACAAAAATTTGGCGCATCAGAATATTGGAACTCTGTGTAAAGGTATTGAGCATCTATGGTTCAATTCATAATTTAAAATGATTACATTGAAAAGATTTTTAGATAATTCAATAGATAAATCGTAGTTTTATCGGTTTCTAGATGCAGTACTGTATAATCATTATATCTAACAGTACTCTCCTCAGTGATCAAATTTGAAAATTCTGGATACCTATAGTTTCAATCTATTTCCAAAAAAAAGCGACGGACTCCTTGAATTTTTGGAATACTTCGTCTCTGGAATATACCAGGTATAACGTTGTATAACGGTAAAGAGATAACGTTTCTTCCCTGGGGTTCCTGTTTTTATCGGCCGCAAACATCAGAGTGAATAAAATCCAAGATTGCTTAGACCACGTTTCACAATTGATGAAACATTTCTTATTGTAAGTTTACCTTTCAGGCAACTCACATATATTGCAACTTCTGAATAATTTATTATTTATTCTTGTGGAAAGGTTATGTTAAACTAGGTACGATTTTAATATCAGTGAGATTCTTATATTCCCACATTCTCTTATTTTCATATTCTCACAGTTATTTGTGCCGTGTGTGGATACAATCTTTGTTGCTATATTTGATAACTCATCTGACCAACATAATCTCTAAAGGAATCTTTGTTACTAGTGATATGATTGGAAGCTCATAATATTTACTATTTGCTCGAATTCCGACATACAGAATTCTCCTAGAGTACTTTTTGCATTCCTATCCATCTTCCCAGCCTTGTCGTCGCTTCTTTGAATATTCCACGAAAATGTCAGTTTTTCCGAATTTCCATCGTCGATGATTATACAAGGTGTCCATCTATAAATTGACACATTTTAACAACTTATAACTCGAGAACGGAAAAAGATATCGACATGCGGTTTTCACTAAACTTCCTAAATTTACTTCTAGTTTCTGTTGACGTTGTTGCCGCATGTAATTTTTTTCTGGAAATTGACGAAAAAAAAATTGACGTTTTTGAATCAAAATTGTGATCTTATATTAAATAGGACACCCTGTACTCCCTAAAACCTTTGAAAAGACCA
>CAJUYI010000087.1:199172-215308 GCA_910591695.1 Galerucella pusilla
CAAAGGGATATACGAACTTGGATGTGGCTCAGTTACGCTTGTTCGTTTACCCGGCAGATTTATTACTGTATTCCCTTTACTCAGTAATTAATATATAAATTTTCGTGTCATTTTCCGGATTACATTTAGATCCAAAGGGATATACGAACTTGGATGTGGCTCAGTTACGCTTGTTCGTTTACCCGGCAGATCTTAACCATTTCTTTGTCGCTTTATTAATACTCCTTGAAAATTGTATTGATTCATAGTAACTACCCGTGTTTCCGCTGAATCCAAAGGGATATTCGAACTTGGAGGTGGCTCAGTTACGCTTGTTCGTTTACCCGGCAGGTTCGCCCCGTATTAGAAAACTTGATCGCTTCAGACTGTTAAGTCCGCCCCTTTCTTCTCCCCATAAGATTGTCAGTCCCTATAGAGTTATAACTACAATAGACCGCAGAGTATTACTATAACAAAAAAAAAATATTTCTATTTATTCTGTTATTAGATCATTAGTCGAAACTAAACCGCTATTTGATTCACTTGAGTTATAAATTTGAGATTAGTTAGCTAAAGTAAATTCAACAAGACCCCTGGAATTTTCCGTAACCTCCATCTGAGGCTATCCGGAACTCTTGACGCTAAGGGTCAAGGGGCCGTGGAGCAAACCACGTTAAAAATCTGGCGCCCGAGCATTCCGCCGAAAGATTTTGAGTCAAGGGTGTCCATAGTGACGTGTTCGTGTGGCAGGAGCCACGTGTACGAGGTAAAACGCGTTACAGACTTTCTATCAGAGAATAGTACAGAATAGTAGGTACATTGGAGGATGGTAAGCTGCTACTCAGACATTTAGATTTGTGGAGCATTCTTTGTAATTTTTTCACTGTATAATTTATATAGTCACTTCATCTTAGGTATATCGATATAGATACCTAAATACTCCGCCTTTTTCACTGGGTGAATTCTAAATATTTGCTTTCTATCATTGATGCAAAGTCGATCAAAGTGAGGTAACCGATTTCTGTAGCAGGAAAAAGGTTGATAGTTTATCTCAATTTTTTGTTCCGTTACTATTAATATTTTGTAGTCTCTACATCTTTTTATCATTGCAAAGTCTTTTTCTGCTATTTCTTCCAATGTTTGCCAATCTTAAGCATCATAAAAACTAGCAGTATCATCTGCAAATTCAAATAGTCTTCCCTTGTCTAGCAGTGAGAATATACCGTTTATATTATATTTAACAGCAAGGGGCCCAGTATCGAGAATTGCGGAACTCCGCATTGAATTATTCCATTATCACTCTTCACTTCATCGATACGTACAGTCTGATTTCGATTTGTCAAGCAGTTTTGTAAGCAATTTGCCCTGATTCCAATATTTTCCAGGGACTGCAAGAGCATTAACCGTATCGAATGCTTCAATTCAATCAATAAGGACACACATGCAAAGTTCATCCTTCTCTAAGGCATCATTTACTTCACTTAATAGTTTCAGAACTGTGTCATGGGAAGTTGTTTTTCCTCCGAAGCCAAACTGATTTTCGGATGAAATACTATATTTTTTCGTATATGAATTTAATCTATATTTTAATATAGTTTCAAATACTTTTGAAAGACTGGAGTATTATTGGTATTATTTTTATTGCCTTTTTCAAAAATCGGTACCACCACCGATTCGTTCAGGAGAGATGGGTATACCTACTTCGGACTTGATACTTTGATTTATCATATTATGAGTCAAAGGTTCAGCAATAAAATCAGCTATCGCTTTGAGCACCTCTGATTTTATCTCATCTGTTCCTAGCGCCTCTATAGATCTTAAGCCAAACTGATTTTCGGATAGAATACTATGTTTTTTTATATATAAATTCAATCTTTTTTTTTTCGTATAGCCTAAAATACTTTTTTTCCTTTTTTTTAGATTACAATCTGATCGGTGACGATCAATGAGCAATTTTGATCTAACTTATTTCACTGAATTCAGTCCTAATACTGAAGGTCTCACTCAACAGTAGTTCCTTAGACTCTAATACGAATAGACGACACTATCACTAGCGTGTAAGCACTGCACTGTACTCTGCTTTACACTGACATTTATATCTACTGAACTAACTCAAAGGTCTTTGTCCTTCTGAGTCTTCTCGTCTGGTTGGTGTTGTCGAGGAGCTGGATGGCCTCAACATTTACATGTTCTGAGAACTCAGTTGTTCATGATCCTTGGTAAACTTGGTGATCGTCTGGTTAACAGTGTCAATCTCCAAGTCACTGTTTCGGCAGTACCAATGAGCTTTGTTGATATCCCTCAGTATTTTGTTTTGAAATCGTTGTATGATCTGAGTTTTGCTTTGTTTGGTACAGCTCCATAAGTCCATACAGGTTTCTGGACTTGATTATATATTAGCAATTTATTTTATATAGATAGAGTGAAATTTTGTCCCAGTATCCAATACATTTTTCTAAATTTGAGCCCTAATTCTTCTCTTTTCTTTTTGACATGGGGTTTCCAGCGTAGTCCCGCATCTAATGTGATACCCAGGAATTTGGCTGTGTTGGCATAAGGTACCTGAGTTTCATTGAGTCTAATTGGCACTGATTGTCCTCTTTTGTTAGTAAAATTTCTATTCGCTGATTTTGTTTCGTTTCAGGATTTCTCCTGTTATCAAGTCAAATCCTGGAGCTTTCTTTGGATTTATATTTTCTTCAATTTCCTCAGCTCTTTGTTTTGTTGTGGCAGGTCTTATTTCTAATTCTTCTTGGTCCTAATTCTCTCTTGCTATTTTCTCACTTTCGTTTGGCTGGAATCTATTTTCTAAGTGATCCGCGAATCTTCTTGCTTTTTGTATGTTATCTCTCGCCCAGCTGCCATCCTTGAGTCTGATTGGTGGGTTCTGCAGGATGGATCTCTTTTAGTAGCTTTCCACAAGGAATAATCTCTGTTGCTGTCATTTGTCAGTTCGCAGAGGTGAGCACTAATAGATTCATTTTTGATTTTTTGGATTTATCTTTCAAGATTCTGTGTGGCATTATTCAGCGTAGTTTTGTCCGCAGGTGCCCACCAAGACACGCAATCGAGAAAAACAAATATATTGAATTTATAAATAGCCAGGGGTATAGATTTATCATTGTGGGAGACTTCAACGCAAAACATATACACTGGGGATCAAGGAAACTGCTAGGAGCTATAAATCAGACAAAGTGTGAAGCAATATCAACAAGGAAGCCAACATACTGGCCCACCGATCCTAACAAAATTCCAGACCTCATAGACTTCTTTGTGATAAAAAATATTTCAACAAACTACATGAAAATAGAAGAAGCATGGGACATGAATACTGACCATTCTCCCATCTTCCTCACGCTTAGTGATACCATAATACAAAAAGAAACCCCACCAAGTTAGGTCAATAGAAAGACTGATTGGGAGAGCTTTCAATTCGAACTAGATAGCAATATTAATCTCTCAGTTCCGCTAAGAACCAGTGAACAGGTAGACGAAGAAGTACAAAAGTTTAACAAGATTGTACAACAAGCTGCATGGAATAACACCCCGAGCACAACAGTAAGAATAAAGGGAAATAGTTACCCAAGAGAAATTAGAGGCCTACCTACCGAAAATAGAAAACTAAGACCCAAATGGCAGCAATCAAATACTTTTGAAAAACTGGAGATGGAAGATATCGGTTTATAATCATTGGTATCATTTCTATTGCCTTTTCTAGAAATCTGTACCACCACCGATTCGTTTAGGAGAGATGTGTATACCTTTTTCGGACTTGATACTTCGATTTATTAAATAAATTAGAGGTTCAGCTATAAAATCAGCAGCTTTGAGCCCCTCTGATTTTATCTCATCTGTTCCTAGCGCCTTTTCAGATTTCAGCTCATTTATGTGTGATAGTACGAACTTCCTCTTTATAAGTGTCAGTTAATAAAAAGAAGTTCGATAGTGATTGATTCTTGGGGATGCAATTTTTATCATCCACCATTTTATTTGCTGATTTGTTACCGACATTTATGGAGTATTCTTTAAATGCTTATTTCAGAGTTTATCTAGGAGTAACTCACCATTTTTATCTCTTACTTGGTCTATTTGCATTATTTTGTTTCGACTGCCACACAAACGACTAACGTTTGATACAATTCGCCCTCAGTCGATTGACTTTTTTGTAAAATAACAAATTCAAAAATAATACTCGCACATACGGTGTCTAGAGCATCTTCTTTTTATCAGTGACCATATGATGATTGACCCACAATTTCAACGATTGAGTAGGCAATCGACGCCACAAGCTCAATCACAACTTGTTCGTGACTCAATTATAAACAGTTTTTTGTTTTCATTCCAGATGTTACAGCTGCACGGCAAGTTTCAGTTACAATCCCGACTGCGGTGAAACGATTGGACACAGTAACGCTGCAGTGCAAATATGATTTGGAAAATGAACCTTTGTATACGCTCAAGTGGTATAAGGGTTCAAAGGAATTTTACAGATATATACCGAAAGAGCTTCCTAGTACTCAAGTATTCCCTTTGCCAGGAATAGCAGTTGATGTAAGTTTAATGTTTATTGCAATCTAGTTTAGTATTTTGGTACTTCGACATCCTTATACTAAATTTTATTGCGCCAAACTGGAAAATAATCATGGAAAAACGTATTATCATCGAAAAGGACATATAAATATGGTTATTTGGAATTTTTTTTCACATCTACTCATACAAAATTGTTTGCTTGATATAAAAATTGAAAGTGGATAAAATGTACTTTCCCATAATTTCTAAGACCTGGAGATTGATTTTAAATTTATGGTTGCCCACAAAAAGATAACAGGTACGTTTGCAAGCCAATGGAAAAATTCATTCAAGGGGCCATTTTTTCATTGAAAATCATTAATGTGTTCAAGTACTAGGATCCCAAGAAAATTTGGGAATGAGTTTTTTGAGTATACAGGGCTAGGCGCAAAAAAGTTTTGATTAAAGGTGAAGGCGGAGGCAGGATGTTGAAAATCACGAAGCTGTAGGTTTTGGATGACGTTGAATTCAAATTCAATGTTGTCCTGAATTTGGTTCCGTTTATATCGGAAGTAGACGTCAACTCAGTTATTTCACATAGAACCTAATATTTTCTATTCCACATTCGAATCCCAAATGAAATTTTCGATGAAATTTGAGCACAATATCCACGAGATAATTCGATTTTCTCCAGAATTGGAAAAATTACAGTTCACATTGAATAACGATATTTTCAATATTAACGGAGCTAGTGACGTGAAATTGTAATCAATTAACAGCAATCGCTTGCCCGTTTATTCCATATGTCCAAATTATTGATATTTCATACAGAGTTTTTTAAACTTGTTCGCCAACATGCACAATTTAAATAATGTATAAGCTGCTCACTTTGAATAGGACAACCCTGTATTTTATTACATTTTCAAAATTCACTTCCTATTAGTAAATCAAGCAGTGAATATGGATAATCCTAATTACCTTATTTTAACTTCAACAGTGAATTTATTACTCATACCAAGCTAGATAAGTATAACATAATAGGTAGGTGTCAAACTAGAGACAAAATACTGATTTTACACTTTATATTTAGGCGAAAGAAGTTACATGGTGTGTAGTTAATGAGGTGATTCTCGTATATTTAACATTTCCATGATTTATTCTTCTAAAGACTTGACCAGTTCGGAATCAATCATATTTCCTTTCATTACATGGGAAATAACCTGATTTATTAGATATTATCAATTCTGTGATGGATCTATTATTTCTTATTATTAGGACCAAATTTGGCTACTGGCTTCTTATCTATACATACCCTATATGTTTTTCAACTGTATTTCTTTAGCTGCAAAATATGGTACTTCAATTCCAAATTATTCGAGGGCCATTTAATATAGTACATATAAAGCACATGCCTCCAAGCAATTGAATTGATTTCTCCCTCTCTTTTTTCTCATATTTTTGTGTAGCTATTATTTTACTATGTAGGTAGCGAGAGAAAAACTTTATACATAATGTGAACATATCTATTAATTCACCTTCATTTCATTTTTCATAATTCGGCAAAATAACTGGTGAACTTGGTTCTAGAATATACTTACTTGCACGTAGGGTGTCTCCTTAATTCTTTTAACTTCTCTTTCAAATACTTATAATACTCATTATAACTGTGCTGGACCTCCAAATTCCTTCTTAAATTCCATAACAAGACAAGACAAGATGGTGGATATTCGTATTTTTCATCACGTGAACAAATGAATACATTCAACTAGTTATTTCACCACCAAACGATCACAATTTTCGATATTTTGGAAAAAGAGGACAAAAAAGGATTTCTCATCCATGAAAGTTTTCACTTCTATATCCTAACCTCACTCACCTCGCACGTGAACTGCGAATTGTCAAAGGAGCTAGCAACCAATGAAATAGCATAAACTCGATTAAACTGGAATACATGGACTCCGATGTGGAAATAAAATGAATTAGTTATGTCATTAAAGTGTCAAAGTATTCAACAGTATTCAACAGAAATCTATAAAAATAAGTTCAAGCAAAGACAATCTCCTTTTGGAAATTGAAAATGCAGCTTCCAGTGTTATTTAAAATATTTAATTCTGGTATTGATATTTTTCCAGATTCTTATTATCGCACCAGTGCGGTAATGTATTCAAAAACGCACTAGTGCGGTAATATACGTCATTATGACACTGAAAATAGCGTCAAATCGTACCCGTTATATGACAGTTGTAAATAAAAATATACAAAAAAACCAGTTAAAGTTTTTTCCACAAGATTTTGAGACTTTTTTATTACTTTGTTCATATTGTTTTTTAAAATAGTCTTTTATAATGGAACCTTAGGAGGAAATCAATCTCTTATCAAAACGCAAAACAAATATTGAGAAAAATTTCTGAGATTATTCAAGACCTCCTAAGGTTCCATTATGAGAAAAAATCAGGATAAGACACTATTTTTTTTTAAATATGAACAAATTTATAAAATAGTCTGAAAATCTTGTGAAAAAAAACTTTGACCGCTTTTTAAAATATTTTTCTCAAGTACGAACGAGCTGCAAGTCACATGGAATGATATCTACGGGTCTTCCAATTGCGATGAACTTTGAATCATTGAAAAATGTTAATTTTTGCCGAGCTATGGAACAATTCGTCCGCCCGCTTAGAAGTTGATGCATGGACAGCAGAATTCCTACAGGCAGAGCAGCAGCTGGAATCAGGAGACTTTAAGGTCTCATTATCTCGATAACTATCGAATATTCAACAAAAATAATAGGGACCATTTCTGTAGGTTATGGGACGATATTCATTTTTTATTGGATAAAAAATTCTCTTATTCGCATATTGTGCCAGATATTAGCAAGAAACCCGTTTTCCAGGGTGTAGGGGGCTATTTCCCCCCGCCTTCCTTAAACCCAATCGCGTTAAGCTTTTTCTCGTTTGAAAACACCTGCCGTAACCTACAAATTGAGCCCAAAGTGGAGTTTCATTTACTGAACTAAGATGCTCATTAGCAAGTACAAGGCCATTTAGACTTAAAACGGCCGTAAAATGGAAGTACAATGTATGTTCAATTCTAAACATGCAATATATGTTCCTTTCTCTCCACAATGGATGCACTTCAAACGCCAACTTATGCTCAAACTTCAATTGATCATTTAGTAGACGCCAATTGGACGAACAATTCGATATATCCAATAAGCATCCATGTTTGTAGGTGTAACGGGCGTACATACAATGTCTATAGACGTTTGAACTTGTAATGAGCATAGAATGGACGTGGAGTTAACGTATTGCGCTGCGTAGGTCAGGGTGAAATTTTGTTTCTGAACAAAATAATTTCCAAGTACCGCTTATTATTTGTTCTCATAGAATAACTTTCACTAAAACACGAGACGTGTCAGACTCACAGTTCAAGAGTAATGATTAAAGCAAATTTAAGTCAAACTTCACATTGCGACCCTTATATCAGTGAACAATGGAAGCACACATTTTCCATCAAACATTAGATATTCACCCTTAAAACGAAGAAGGAGTATGACTCACCCTGTATATGGCTGATGCAGTTATTTTTTTCACCACAGTACCCTATCAAAACATAGTCAATTTCTCCAAGTATTTCATTTAATCCTCATTTAATTTATTACCACTTCAATACATCAGGAGGATGACTTATTCCCAAATGAACTGAAAAATATGAGCATTCACAGTTTAACAAATAAGGTTCAAATCCTTTCCTTATTCGTTCGAATTGAACAGTCATCTCGATCATACATTTCGAATTAATTATATCCGCTCCTCGGAGCGTAAAAACTGAAACGATTCCAAATTCTCAAGGAAGCAATCCAAGTAGCAATTAGGCATTTTTTGTTGACAGACCGTATATTAATATCTCCCCAGTGAGTATTTTTGGAGAGAGCAGATGTTACAGCGGCTGATTCGCACCGCCAACTTATCTCACCATCGCACCGCCGTCGTCGTATTACTTCAAGCTTGGCACGTCGCACGTCTCGAGACCGGATGTTCCATATCCGTTTCTAGCTGACCAAATAAAATAGTTTAGCATTAATAAAGATGGTACGGGGCGGTTTTTTTCAATTACTGGAAAACAAAAAGCAAATGGGCACGTTCTTCCGTTACGATACAGTTTCTTTAATTTTGATGATATAACTGAATCATTTACTCCCAGCTCGTTTTATACAGTATGATGTGATTGTATGAAATTAATTCGATATTAACACAACAGTTTAAGATAAAATGAGTCCTGAGACACGACAGTTTCAATTTATCAAGGGTTATCACACGTACATATTTATTGACGATTATTATTAATGTGAATAGGGGTCGCGAAATGTCTTTTAAGCGATCTAGTTATTAGAATACTTATTCACCAAACTAATTAACCAAAAGTATGTAGGTACTCATTTGAGTTGAATGGAATTACAATAAATCTCCAATCATTGAAATAGATCACACTAAGGAGAAATTCCAAAAAGAATACCATATGGAGAGTTGTTTGGCAGGCAATTTACAGTATTTCTGTTTTGGTGAGTCCTCACATCTGAAGCTTTCTGTACCAGGTGGGAAAATGAGAATGTATGTCAACCATAGTTTTGGATCGGATTGTAGTACAGCATTGGAAAAATAATTAATAACCCAATTCAAAAACCATGACGGAAAAGTCAACGTAACTTTTGAAAAAATTTGCGTATATTGGGTAAAAAAAAATTTAGTCTATCTACCTAAATAAAAACGCTTGTAGCCCTTGTTCCACTCGACATTTATTTGCAAAGTTTGTCGTGCTCCAAAAATATAACTGTTATATAGTAAATGCTCAGGGCACAAAAGATCTTTTGGGTCTCTGTGAATGTCACCCCAAAATACATACATATATACAAAGTCAACGCTCTCCAATAAATAATATACACGCTAGAGAATGCTGTTTCAATTTTCTCCAATCTATTTTCCTCTGGAAAATATTAAATGGAAGCATACAGAATAACAATGAAGTATGAGAGAAGTGCGCAATGGTAGCAAGGTAGCGAAGTTTCATGTCAATATATTTTTCCTATCAAAAGTAATTCAAGAAACGTGTGAATAGTGGGAATTTTTTGCTTAAAATCTAATACGCTGGCTAGCCTAAGCGAAAATGATCAAATTTTGTCTTATTAGAAAGACTTAGACTGACGATTTCGGAGTGACGATAAGCTACGACAAATTTTTGACTGAAAAAGTTTTTTTGTTTTTGGGCATATTTCTGTGGAGCGCTCAGTCTGTATTACATGTTTATGGCACATTCCTCTTTTTTTGCTTCAGTTCCTCACTCTGTTTTGCTTACGGTACGTCCAAAAAACAATTTGAGGATCAACAGGCTATTGAATAATATAAATAAATGAAACTGTACATGTTAATAATACTTTTGTATACAGATACGCGTAACTTTTTCCGAGTCCACGAGAATTGTCGAGAAGCCTTGGAAAAAAATTTGGGATATAATGAAAGTTACATAATTTAATCATCGTTGTTCCATATCAATTTTTTCAACAACCTCCGTTTTCGAGATATACTCAGAAAACGGGAGTTTGAGTTTAAATGATGCTTTAAGTCCAAAAGTTTTAACTTTGGACAAAAATGTAAAGAGGCCTTTCTTGTGTAAAATAAAATTACCTTTTTTTCTATTTGAACTTTTTTTTGTAAAATGTATCGTTCGCGACTTAGTTTTAGATCAAATTCTTAAAAATAGAAAAAAAAAATTCACGCTGGAGAATGTCGGATTGACGTTTTTTTACAAGTTCGCGACCCTATAACTCGGCGGCGTCAATGACTTATCGTCAGATTAGTTAAATTCAGTCTTGAAACACTAAGATCAACCCCCAATATCTTAATCTGACGCGCTCGAGAATTTCAGACTATCGATTTTTTTACTAATCTTATCGTCTATCCTAGGCGCGCGTCACTTCATATCAAGCTAATACTTTCCAAAGTTGTTCTATTACGTCTAAGGTATCTCTCATATATTCGACTGCCACGCTCGAGTATTCTCGAAAAATCCCCTATTCGCCTCACTAACTAGATAGAGTTCGGTTCTGGCAAAAATACGAACAGTAGTGGTTTTATTTCTTTGGAAAAATTTTGCTGAAATAGTGGTTTTCAAGTTTATTTGAAATTTGAAAAGTATATTAGTGTTTGTAATAGAAGAACGACAACAACCTGTGAGTCATTCATTACTATAAACTCCAACAGATTGAACAAATGCAAGTTATTTTACATCGTCATTCTTGTCAAATCTACAAAAAAGTTTGTGACGATTTACTAACAACAATTAGTGAAGACAGGTTCATAGTCTGGAACATATTACCCATGTAACTTGAATTCATGTAAATTGGATGTTCAGGATCGGGAGTTTCTGCCCCTCCAATATTCATACTGCATCAGCTCCCTTCAATCGTGATGGAAGATTGACTAGCCAAGATACATGTCCCGTATTCCTAGATAAAAAACAATACATTATTACAAATGCTACAGATAATATTAAATTCGCAGATTATATAAATGTCATCGGAAAGTTAATTGGCCCTGAAAATATAATCTTTTGCTTCAAAATTTTTAATTATTAACTGCGTCTTTTTGTCATTTACTGAAATTGTTGACACATTCCTGGAAAATTTTGTTGGTATATTAATCAACGACCAATTAATTTCGGCTAGTCTTATTACAACTATTTTTATTATATTGTCAAAATTTCCGGAAAAGTTATATGCAGTGTTTGAAAAGAAACAGAAAATTATAAGCGGCATTAAACTAACGATTCCAATGTTGTCGGGTATGTTGGAAACGACGAGCCTACCGAGTATACCGTAAATTTAGGAAGTACAGAATCTCACGAACCTGTCACACGATCATTTTCATCCTGAGAACCCAAATCAGCTTTACCAAGTGCTTGGAAAAGACATTGGGCTCAACAACAAAAATCCAGCAGTAAAAAATGTAAGAGTACAATCATCTATGGTTTTCATTGAAGCTTAACTAATACCCGTAACTCAAAGCAGAAATAAAGGAATCCCACACTAAAAACCTGTTGAAAATGTGTAGGAAAGCTTCTCATAAACTCATTTGGGACTGCAAACTGAACATTTGCGTGAGCAAATAGAGCCAGTAAGGAGAAAAAGTTCAAATTTCAATTCAGTTCATAAATCATTCGTGCAATTCCTTAGTAAAAGACAAAACTTTCAAAAATGAAAATTCAACCAAAAACATTTACAATGAGGCCTTAGTTTCATGTTTTATGATCATCGCTCAGATTTTCGTTAATACGAGTTTTGTTATATTATGATAATAAAATCGAAAGGTTTTAGTTTCGTCTTGATTGATGTCTATACGTTATTGAACCAGCTTAAGTTGTCCATTCGAAGGTGGGAAAAGTGATCAGTGGCTTGACTGTTGAGGTTGATAGGAACATCTGGCCCCCAATATTTCTTTTGCTCGCTGTATGAAGTTTACTTTTGTATTGTTTCGAATGCATGTCACAAAGTTCAATGGAACAATTGAATGTATGGTTATTTGAATACTCATCGTTTGATCTTGTGAGGAGTGACGTCACCCAACAACAACAGGTCTGCATTTGCCAGATGCAAACCTCAGCTGCCATTTTTTTTAACTATCAAATTAGCTCACAAAAAAGTGGAAAATAATTCAAAAATGCACAGTATTACTTTTTCTTTTATGCTCGTAAGTACCTACTTTCTCTCAATATACCCCAAATATAGTTTCTCATCATAATTCCATTGTATTGACCTTGATAACGTTGTTCGAAGTTCATATTATCTTGATAAAAACGTTCTCCTTGCTCTTCGGAGTACGCTCCCATGTTGTTTTTGAATTTATCTAAATGAGCATGCAGCATATGTACTTTTAAAGACATCCTTCAACTCATGGCTTTGAAATTTTTCAACATATTTTCAACTATTTTTTCATAGTTTTCAGCTTCGCTATTTCCTAAGAATTCAGACACTACTACTTTAAAACTATTTCAACTTGCTTTTTGAACTCTATTAAGCAAGCTTGGAAATTTTTCATCAGCAAAGATTTGCCGAATTTGTTGACCATCAAAAACTCCAGCTTTTAACCTTCGCCTCTGAAAATTTCGGGAGAAATGTTTTTTAATATTCAAATATTCCTAAATAAAATAAATAACTATTCAGCAAAGATATGCCGAATGTGTGGACCAACAAAAACTCCAGCTTTAACCTTCGCCTTTGACTATTTCGGAAAAAATCTTTTTAAATATTCAAAAGCTTTCGATTTTTCATCCAATTGCTTCACAAATTGTTTCATCAACCCTAGCTTAATATGCAAAGGCGGCATTAGCACTTTTTCCGCTTCAACAATCGACTCAAATTTTATGTTCTCTTCTCCGACACAAAATTGTGTTCTCACAGGCCATGATCGCTGAGTATAAAGTTGAGAATCCGCTCTGCTGTCCCATGAACACAAATAACACGGATATTTTGTATATACACCCTGTAATCCCATCAAAAATCCTACCATTTTAAAGTCTCCAATCAGCTGCCAGTTATATTTGCGATACTCCACATATTTTAGTAAGATTTCAACACTTTCATAATTTTCTTTTAAATGTGCAGAATAAGCGATTGGAAGAAATGGAAATTCATTCCCGTTGTGTAACAAAACAGCTTTCAGGCTTTTTGTAGAGCTGTCAATGAAAAAGCGCCATTCACTAGGAACACAAGGAATTCCAATTTTTTCAAACATACCTTTTATGTTATTACAAAAACAAAGCACATCTTCATTCGTAAAAAATAATGGAAATATTCCATGCCGAGCACGCTGGTCCGTGATATTGACATCAATCAGTAAATTCCATAGTTTCAAACGAGAACCCAAAAGCTCTGCTTTACTTTTTGGTAGATTTATATCTCGTACCAAATCGTTAAAATCTTCTGAATAAATAAGATGGTGTTTTGGTTGTTCAAGTGTAGGTAAAAATTCTTTATCAGACCCACTTCTATTGTAAGATGAGCTTTTTTGAGACAATTTCATCGGAGATAAAGGTACTGGAAGTGTCGCGCTATGTACAACTAAAGCAGAAGAGGGTCAGGATATTCAATAGATTTCGCATTTTTGCCACTACGTCTTTTACGTGGATTGACAATGCGGAAGTAGCAGTTATTAATGTGGTCTTTTGGTTCCTTCCAAATTTTTGGTACGGCGAATTTCATAGACCTCCTCTCACCTCGATACCAACCTAAAATGGATGAAAATAAAAATTTATGTGTTTGAAGTATTTTGTCGTCGCTTGAAAATTTTACTCACCTTCCAAAGACCTTTTACAAGTATTACATGCGACATGCGGAGCCCATGGCTTGTCTTGGTCTCCAACAGGGAAGTTAAAATATGCTTCATGGGCTTCACAGAGAGCGTTGCATGTCTTTAATTCGTATTTTATATCACGCACTTCAATAAAATGACCACATACATAACAAAATGCATCAGCATCATGTTTACACTTTCTCGGCGACATTTTAACATTTTCTAGACTTGCAGCAAACATCTGATTGTTATTTATCCTTCAAGTACCATTTGTAGACACTATGTGAATGTAAAAACCCTACTTTTATGTCGCGGTATTTTTGAAAGTATCACATTTAATTAAAATTCCCATAAAAACTCGAAAATTAGTATAATCACAACAGTTATCACAAAAGCAAACTTTACATAGAAAGAAGGTATGTTTTATCGTTTTTGTGGTTAATTAACCAGAAAACCAAGGAATAAACTCTAGGACAAGGAATGAACATATTTTTGTAGAGCCAATTATAATTGATTAACCTCACAAGACTGATATGGGTACTTCAACTAACCGATAAAATATCAAGAACATACACGTCAAGTTTGAGGTTGTGATACTTTGAAGCGGCCCTGTTTTAAAGCAATAATCCAAACATCGTGGCGTTAATCAAAAGATCAACCCCACTTCGTTGAAACAGATAAAAATATAAAAAAAAGATACCTCATCTTTTTCTCTTCGGATTCCAGACTCAACAGTACAGTTTTGATAACTTGTTATCTAATGTCTAGCGGAGTTCCTTCCAGCACGAAGAGGCCCACCTGTCTGTGACTGGAATGGTCCATAACAGAGAGACCCAACTTAGTATAAATGGTTAATAAATGTTTAGCAGTTAATGTTAATTTCCATGAAGCTTTATTTGTGTGATACAGGGTGTTTCATTGGGAAAGGGCCCAACTTTAACTGTAGATGGGGATCACTATGGTGCTTTCAAAAACCTATATTTAATGTGTCTTCTGCATTTTATAACCGAGATACAGGGTGTTTTATGAATGTATCCTGTTTCTTTCGAACCTCATAACTTCCGAGTTACCCTGTGAATTATATTGAAATTTGGTACACGTAATAACCATTAACTAGAAATTCCACCAAAAGCATCTCTATAAAGATAATGCTTAACAGAAGAATTCCAAAACTCGTTTTTCCTAAAAACAACACCCTGTATTTAGATTTTTTTGAAATTGCTCACCATAATTGGAAAGAGCATAAAAAATAGAATCTACTTATTCCATTTTTATTTTTCCGCAGACAATTTTACTACTAAAAATTTACCGTCAAAAATATAATTTATGCACGTTTTGGAGGTTAACAATGGTATCGGAGAGGTTTTTTTATTTTTTAGCTTGAAATTAAATCTATTCAATGCATCTAGGGAAGCATCCTAGAAATTCAATTGAGTGTGTATGTTTACGAGTATAGACCACTGAAAAATGTGATTTTTATCACCTACCTACACTTCTATATCGACCGTGAACATGCCGAAGCCTACGAATTTACATAAATGGGATCCTTGGGGATATAAGCCTTCCAGTAAACAAGTCCATAGAATAGTTCTTATGACAGTCTGGAAGTGGTGGATATTTGTACCTAATTATATTATGGCCTCGTTGTACGAAGATAGTTTAATTGAAGATTAAAGTTGATCGCAAATCATTTGAGGATTGTGCACGGTAGTGTTCCTGAGAATTTATATACAGCATATTTAGTACAGGATCCCTAGTACACCTTTAATCATTTATTACTAACTAGCTAATTTTCCGTGAATACCTTCCTTTTGACTAGACGCCCAGCTTTTTTCCTACTTAACAGTTTTGTTGCTAAATGGTAGCTTAATAGGGGTGGCAAGGATAAAGTATGTTGATTTGACAAATTTTAAAAATGTATTACTAACCGAATTTTTTTCGAATTATCGAGATAATTATCTGAATAACGTGAAAAAATATTTGTCCTACAAAATATACGGTTTTGTTAGGAAGTCCCCCCTCTCCAGCATGTATCATAAACAAGGTCATGAAAAATAATTACTAACCAGCTGATTTTTTTTTAGTTACATTTGCAAAGTTCACATTGTCCTACAAATTGCGTGGTATGTCATCTTGGTAATACGCTCAAAAGTTGTAGTACTAATACTCAATGTAAAAATATTTACTATCAAGCTAAATGCTAAAGAATAGCTTCATTTCAATGAGACGCCGAACAAATTCCGCAGGGATTTTTTTTATCAGTAATTGTAGGACGGTATATATATATATATATATATATATATATAT
>CAJUYI010000087.1:225308-244302 GCA_910591695.1 Galerucella pusilla
TTTTCCCTTTTCGGTTTCAACTCTACTTTCTCTGCCAGTTCGTCGTTGTTCGGGGCTTGCCTAGTTGTAATATCCGGGTGATAACTAGTCTTCCTTTCGATTTCTTTGATTTTTTGTTCCATTTCTTGCTCCATTCTTTTAATCTTTTCCGCTAAGCGTCGTTCGGGTCAACTGCAATCGCGTGCGGGAAAGTATCACTTTCCGCACTTGTTAGGAAAATAACTATTTATATTGCATTACGACATCTTATAGGGTATAGAATTACCCACAATTTTGATACCAACATTTTTTTTGTACAATCACATGTGAAAAAGTTAGTGACGAGAAACTGTTGCATTTCACGTACTCCAAGCTATGCTTGCAAGGTGCATTGCAAGCTCGAGCAGAATCTACTCACAAATATTGGAAAGTAATCTACAAACAAACAAGTAAACATATATGCTGCTTTTCATCAGATCCTTGTCAAATATGTGTCTTGGTTGGAGACTAGATATTTCCAGGCATGCCTACTTTATTTTCTGAAATGCTTCCAGTTTTGATGTGTTTTCTATGAACAAAGTTGAATCAAAACAAGCTAGTTTGTTGATTTAGGATGTACCAATATATATTTAGACCCTAGAATCAGCGGAGACTGCAATTATTTTCTTGATATAACAAGGACAAATTCAATTTTCATTTATAATATGATACATACGTTTCATTAAAACATTCATCTATGAGCGTGAGGGAAATTTACTTCTCCGCCCCTATTTTAGTTAAAAAAGTATCACTTCGCTGCACGCCACAGCACCAATAAGGAAATCAAATATATAAGTATGTAAAATGGTAATTTAATGGGTCTATTCATATACCTATTTCTGAGAGACACAGAAGGTAGGTATAGGGCTGAAAACGGAGGAAGACCATGACAAGAAATTCTGTAGATGGATAGTTAGTGGAGTCGATGGTGGTGTTCTCTCCACTGTTCAATCAATTGAAGCGTTTTCATACATATTCCATCTGTACACAGAGCGTACGTATCCCAAACATGAAATTTGAACTGTGTTTATGGGAAATTTTTGCGAGAATGTTGTTCTGAGGCTTTTATTTATGCCTTCTTCAGTGGCAAACAATTTCAAAAAATGATTAATAAAACGCTCCATAGTTATCGACCCTATGCTCAATAATATTGAAATCCAATTTTAATTCGAATTAATATGAAATGTTATCAAAATGATTGTTCCAGCCCTTACTACGTGGAATATTTCCATAATCATCAAATAAAAAACAATGAATACCAAATTCTAATAACAGAAATATAATAATAATAATAATGGTAATAAGAATGATTATAAATAAAGATGAGCTAACGGAGTGTTGTTCTTCATTCTGGTCCAATTCTATCGAACAATACTTCCACGCTCACTGAATGAGAACTAAGGGAGAAAATGTTTTGTTTAATTGACAAGAAGCGATGTAACCAAAGCTGTACATAGCATCAGTATATCACCGATAGACGCGTGACGCATAACTAGCCTGATATTGTAGTTGTGGATAAGAAAGCTAGCATGATTTTTCTAGTGGATGTTGCTGTAACCAATAACAATATCATTTATCATTTGAGACAATTACAACGACAAAATTGTAGAATAAACTGATTTTGCTATTGAGGGATAAATCATCGTTTCATCTAGGTGACTAATTCCGAATACTTCACAAGACAGTCTCGCCAAACTGAATCCTCACAAAAACACATATATCGACCTGTGGAAGACTGAAATTTGAATTCTTGTCACACTGTCCATGAACTTTTAGATATGTTGAGCGTGATCCCATTTGCGCTTACACACGCTCAGGATGGGTGGACAACACCAGCAAGGGCTGAGCAAGTATACATCGGAGTATAGACCCATAACATGCCTCCCAACTATACAGTGCGTTTATTAAGTAACGAATGGGCCTCGGTGATAAATATTTCAATTGAAGTGGCTGAAAAAATATTGGAAATTATTCCAAGGTTTCCAAGATATCCACCAGGGAGCTTGATCGCGTCAGAAACTCCCAAAGTATTTTTTCACCCAAATGTACCTAGTTAATTTACTGTGAAATATACTATGCTTTTTGAGATTGAGCTTCATTTGCGTAATTTCTGTTTTACACTATTTAACGGAACGAAATGGTAGGGGTGATTCAATGTTTCTCCAAATAAACAGCTGTAACTTATAAGCAACGGAACATATTTTAATGAACTTGTTCTCGTTGGAACAGATATTTATTGCTCCATCACACCCTCCTACTTGTTGTACGTCAATTTTTTTAAATACTAACAGAAAACAGCGAAATTTTCTGAAAATTTGAATGTGGTGAAATGTAGTGAAAATAGCCCAATAACCTGAGAAAGTGGATTGGATAAATGCTACGGGAAAAAGATTCAAATGAAATTTATATAAAATTTCATGCTCTACAATTTAGTTACCGCCATTTTCAATTTATTATTGACCATTAACTAAATATTTAGCAAAAACCATATTGAAAAAAGTGTGGAGCGCTATAATTAAAAATCTATGCGTTTTATTGAAAAAATGGCGAATATTATTATCCATAACAATGATCTCGACAATTTTTGTCGTACGATGCGCGGTTCGCGAAATATTTAATAAAACGTGTTTTTCAAGATGGTGGCTGAAGTGAAGCCACCCCCAAGACGCCAATTGTATTTACATTCAGGGGACACCCCTGAACATATAAAAAAGATACCTCTTCCCGTACGTATAAAGTAATGGACCAAAGACCGTACTCTGTGGTATTCCAATTTTAATGTTCAAAGGGTCACTACACTCTTCTCTCATTTTTACCATTTGATTTCTTTGCCCTGGGTAATTTTCAAAGACATCACTTCTGACACCATAGTTCTCAAGGAGATCAATTAACTGTGGATGAGGTACTGTGTCGAACGCATTTGCAAGGTCCAGAAAAAACTGCAATCACTTCTTCATTATTGTCAAGTACATTTTTTATATTATTCCATTATTCATCAGTTCGTACATAGCATCAACAGTATTGACTCCTTTCATAAAACCAAACTGGTTGCTATTTAAAACATTATTAAAAGTTAGATAGTCAAATAATCGACTTTTTATACTTTTCTCAAAAATTTTCACAAAGTTAGAGATAAGGTGTTAGAAATTGGTATAACAGTGGATATTTTAAAAAGACAATGGAACTGTACCAGTTGAGAAAATGTAATTTATAATATGAGCTGAAGGGACTAACGGGTATTTGTGATATTTCTTTATTATCCGTGATGGAATACCGTCTACACCTGGAACACTATTATTTTTTGAATTATTAATATGCATAATAATTTCTGTGTTAGTGACAGGTTTCAAAGCCATGGAATTTATTATATTTGGATAATTCATAATGATGCCTGGAGCCGGTTGTTTCATTTTTTCGGCTATAGTCAGTCCTATGTTAACGAAGGAGTTGTTGCAAAAATTAGCCATTTCCCTGTCATTGTTGAATGGCCTATTATTTTGATCAAGTATATCAATATCATTATTGGTTTTATTTTCATTTTCATCTGTTGCATCAGATATGATATTATAGATTTTTTTCATATCGGTAGCATTATTATTGATTTGCTTTTTATAATTATAATAGTCATGTTTTGTAATTTGCATAATCTTGCTAAGATTGTTTCTATAATTTCTATATTCTCGAAGTGAATCATTATTATTTTTATTATCAATTACTAACTTTTTCGATGTGTCCCTATGTTTTACAGATTCGATGATGCCGTTAGTGATCCACGGCTTGAGTGGATAACGTTTTTGTATTGTGACATTCTTTATATAGGTTTTATATTGGTTTGTAAATTTTTGATCAGCCAGATCTGGATTGTTCTCAGAAATCACAGTATTCCATTTTATTGTACTTACTTAATTTACTTTCGAATTTAATTTCGTTAAATGTCCTAACCGTTTTCTCTTCTGAGCTTTTATTTGAAGTAATAATGTTTTGAGCAAGACTAATATTTAAATATATTGGGAAGTGATCAGTGACATCATTATCTATAACGAATAAATCATGAACAAGATTATTGATTTCCATGTTTTTTCTTATGAAAATGTGATCAATACAAGTTTTGCTTTCTGGAGTCACACTGGTATATGAGTTAATGTAAGATTTAAAACCAAAAAATGACATCTTGGATATATAGCTATTTCTAGTGGGTTGATTTCCATGTTTTTTCTTATAAAAATGTGATCAATACAAGTTTTGCTTTCTGGAGTCACACTGGTATATGAGTTAATGTAAGATTTAAAACCAAAAAATGACATCTTGGATATATAGCTATTTCTAGTGGGTTCAGTTGGCTTAGGTATATCAGAATTTATGCCACCCAAAAAAAATCTATATTTTTTCCAATTAAATTGAATAGAAAATATTCCAGATCCGACAGAAATAAGTTATCGTTAATAGAGGGAGCTCTATAACATGTTGAAACTGAATAATCCACATTACATACTTTAAAAGTTATGTTAGTAATGGTGACATTACTTTGTGGCAAAATGATATTCTCTATGTTGGAGTAAATATGATTTCTAATAGAAACAAGTATTCCATCATTTTGATTATTCTTACTGTTATTGAAAAATGTCTGGGAACCCGGGATTGTATAATCCTAATATCATCCTATACCCTGGTAAACTTCAATATCTATTTTTCATATGTACGTTGGTTATTTTGATAAGATTGTATTGTTTGTATACACAAATACCGTATTTGATTCACATTAGCGGTAATCGTCAATTATTCATAAATGAAAATTGAATTTGTGCTCAAAAGTTTTTTGTTCAAAACTCTGCAGCTCCTTTTTGCTTGCGACTCTATGCTGCGGTCTAGTGGTAAATCCGGCACTGGATATACCCAATGTATAAGACTTTGCTCTCGTACTAACCTGGAAATTCAATTTCACGTATGATAAGACATTAACAATATTTTATTCCGTTGTTCCAGCCAAGTGCTTTCGCGTCTTACGTAGAAAGCTACGCAAATTTCGCACTAATCGTGAAAAATTCTCGCATTACGTTAACATTGATTTGGGCATCGATTTCGGTAGGTATACCTCAATTCCATTGGTGAAAACCATTCTCCTAGTTTTAAGGACTTTTACTTCTGTGTAACCCATAGAAGTTACGGGAAAGGTTGGATGGAAGTAAAGCTTTTCAGGGAATCAATGTGATGGTACCAAAACATGTCTGGAATGTGTTTCATTTTCTTTGTTGTTGTACCTACCAGGAAAATGGAAAATGTCTAAATTTAGGTACTATTATTGGCTGTGACAAAAACATTCATTCTTTTATTCATTCATTTATTCACCGACTGATTTCTGGGGAAGTAACTTGGAGGAATAATTGTAGGATGTTAATATCATCCAGTATACCTATACCTCCATTCACTACTTCAAGCAATTTGTATTATTCATGTATTGTATCACGAAGATTTCATTCATAGACATTATTGAATTATTCTACTTTTCCCAAATTGTATGAATGCATCTTTTGGAAAAATGATTACAAAATCTACTCGGGTACATTTCTTTCATTTTCATTCTAAGAAAACAAAACAGTTATGTCAACGGTACAGTAACTAAGATTTCACACTTTCACAGCCATTGTTGTATATCACGAGAGTTGGAGTTGTGTCGCAAAATCAACCACAAATACAAAACAACAGACCTCACAAAACTTCGGAACCCTCTGACTTGGATCAAGATTTACCACTCACAAAGTACATCATCCAGATGTCCTTTATTACATGACCAGAATTGTACTTGAGTAGAAGTTAGTTGTCAAAATTACGTGAGTTTGCAACAATAAATTCAAAGGATCTAACAGTAGAACTTCCAGTAACTTTCTCCCCTTTCCGTAAGATGTAAAGTGATAATTCTTAAAGTATGTTTGTTACGAAGACAGTACAGTAACTTATTTATCTGACCAGGTTTCAAACAAGTCAAATCATGAAAAAAAATTGTGAATTTTTCTATGACTTCACTAAGTGTTCGAAGTGTAAATAGTGTTTTAAAGCAAATGAATTATGTCTTCAGGTGACATTGACAAAATCGTGAATCAAGAAATTGAACTGATTGATCAGTATCGTCAACCCGAGAATATATTACCAAATTTAGATAATGTTAATATTGGAAATGAATCAGAGATTAGAATAGGTTCACCCACATCAACCAAAAAATAAAATCCAGATAATAATGATATTGAAAGTTCATAAAGTCAAAACTTATTGAATGGTTGAGTACTCGACTATAACAAACTCAATAATTGTTTATAATTTTAATACGAAAAAGTGAAATGGTATTTTGAAAAACATTTCAAATAATCTGTATGTTAGTGCTGACTACGTGAATATTGACTCGTTGTTTAGTTTTGGGCTAGAATTGTTCAATAGTTTACCAAATTCACCTAAGAAGTGTCATACGTTGGGTCATTCACAAGACAAATAAAAGAATACGTACTGCAAATGTCCCCATTAATTGAGACTTCCTATATAATAATAATTATATTCGAGAATGTTTTCAATAAATTTGTGTATTGAGTGTTTTTTTCTAGTATTTCTTTCAATTACGTTTTATCTTTAACTGTTTACTGTTTAACTGTTTATATTATATACCATTATACATACATATATACTTTTTTGACTTATACATGTACAAGAGCAAGTTCTGCTAATAAAGAGTGTTAATAATAATTAAATACTCGCTATTGACAAACTCAATTGACTCAACTTGTTTCATTTCTGAAATCGAATAGGAATAATGCCACAATAAAAAAAATTAATCAAACAACCAATGAGCCATTGATGAAGAATCATCTGAATGACTTTACATTTGCGAGGTTGTTATTCGGAGAGAGAACATTTTTTAATTAGAAATTTGGTTAACGAGCTTTATGACGCTGATTTCGCGGAATTTGATCGATTGGAGTTTTTGGATTATGAGGAAACTGAACATCGAAGAGCATCGAAGATGTTTTATAATGGTATCGCTCATCGAAACCCCATATAAGAAACCATTCCAAAAAACGCGAAAAAAAAAACGGCAACAATATTCAAAACGTAAATTACAGCCGTGCAGTTACCAAGTTACCATATATCAAACTAGCGAAATTTATGGAAATTACTATACCTACTTGGTTAAGTTTTAGAAATATATATTCAATTCAGTAGCAGATTGACAAATTAATCTTGATGATATTGACAAGTTTTCATAACTCAAAAAAATTTGTCCAGAGTCCACAGAAAATAATCATAAAATCGCAGAGGAATCACCAGAAAAAATCAAAGATTACATGCATATAATTATGAAGTTGCACTATCCGATTATCTTAAGAAGATTGAATGATACAACAAAGCGAGAGTGGAAGCTTAAGCAGAACGATAAAAGTTGCCAACATTGAAAGAATTAACGGCCTTTTCCACACAAAAATGCTTCGCCTCAAAAGCGGTTCTAATGAATGACGTTGAATGTTCAACATTATGAAAATAATTCGCCAACAAAATTTGAGATTCGAGAGAATCAGGAAAATCGAATGAATTTGTATATACATATATATTCACTTTCAATTATTGTGATCTGTAAATTCATATATTCATTCCACCAAGAAATGATCAAAGAATAAAACTTTATCGTTTATTCAATATAAATGTGTATTTGAGAATTACATTCTTTTTTCTCGTACACTTGAAAATTTTCCAGTCCACTGTTTCCAATAATATAATATAATGATGATATGAGGTATCCAATTTTTTAACCTTGATGGCATTGGAGAGAAATGTTTTCTCCAATTTGGGATACTAATGACTAAGACACGTTATACTGGAAATATCTATACCTAATGTTCTTCGCTTTTCAGGTACAAAAGAGTACTCCCAATAACTTGGTATTGAAACATGTACAATTGGAAGTAACTGGTCGATACAAATGTGAAGTGTCATCAGACGCGCCTAATTTTTATACGTTACAGCAATCTGGGTTCATGTACGTAGTAGGTGAGTTTTTTTCCAAATTTTAAAAATAGAATTTATCAATTTTTTGCAGTGTGTTTGAATAAGTTTTAGAGGATTGTTCACTGTACAGGGTGGGTAAATAAGAACGGCCATATTTTAGGATCGGATTGAAGTACCCACAGACTTCAGTATGGATGAGTGTCTCTCTCCTATCCAATAGTCTCCTAGGAGTTGTGTCTATTCAATCCGCAAGTATGTGAATGTTCTTTTCACAGAATAAATATTCTGCTTGCTTCACCCGTCAGGATACCTAACAAAACAGTGTAGTTCCAATCACTTTGGCCTATTCCTACTAAATATTCCCAACGGTCATATCTCCTCTTCTTTTTGGTGCTGCTTATTCCTTCCAGTATTACATTGAAGCTGATACCACTTCACTGGTTGATCTGCTATGTAATCTTCTTTTGTTTCGGTGTGTCCTGGGACCCACAGTATAGTGACGATAGTTATCATGCCTAGTTCATTGTGTTACTGAGTACTTCAATGGCTGCTTGACTATCCGAGATAAATATAAGCTTCTTCTTCTATATATTTTATCAACATTGAACTGAGCTCATTCATTTCTACAATTATTAGCTAACACTGTCAAACTAAATTTTTTGCTCCTGGGAGTGATTTGTTTCAACAATGCCTATAGACTTTGCGTTCGTTTTAACTGCAACACAAAAATTCGGGTGATTGAACGATTGACTTATCATTCATCATTCTTCTATATTCAAAAGATAATTTAGTATTTGTTTGACCGGTGTAGAAGAAAACTACTCTGTCAGTAATGTCAGTAATAGTCGAATACATATAATAGGACTATCAATTTTCCGAAAACAAGTAAGATCCAATCTTCCAAACTCTGTTTAATCGAAGGAGGGAGCAGTAGTGAAGAAAGCAAACAAGAAGACAGCCGTTACCACCTACATGCATTGCTTATTTTCCTATATCCCAACTTTCATAGCATCTAGGAGTTTTCAGTTATCTCTTAAAAGTAGGCTGATAATTACCAAAAGGATTAGTGATCTTTATGGAGCAGAGAGCTCAAAAAATCATATTGACGCGATTAATTGAAATAATTGCTTGTAGATATGTCTCTAAGTAATTTACATGTATTATTCCTTTAAATAAGTTCACACTTAACTTATTGGTAATGATTTCATCATTCATTAGTATCAGTAATGGTGATATTCAGAGGCTTTTCCAATTACATTGACTCTATGTCTGCAAGTAGATTCCATGTAGCAATTCCAATATATTGTGATTGAAATCGATGGGCTGGTGCCGCTCCAATAACCTTAACTACAATAAATTTCAGCATACCGAGCCATATTATAATTACTGTTGGACGAAGCTATTTCGCAGTAAATGCAGCAGTGAGCTTCGCACACAATAATAAAAACAATACATTCATGACTCCAAGAAAATATACGTTCTTTTGACAAAAGGGATTTATTATCACATACTTACTTTATTATTTTTTTTCATATATTGTATATATAGAAATGTTACACACACGAAAATGTTACTTTTAAAAAAACTTTTAATTTAAACAAAATAACTAATGGCAATAAAATAATGGGAATTTGATATTGTTTATTATTTATAAAATGTTGTGAACGTAATTACACAAGTAAAAGGAACAAGAGACACATGTTACATTAGAATTTATATAAAAAAGTGTCTATGTAGCATCTTCTTCTCGTGACGGTCACATTTCTCCTCCCTCCTTTGGATTGATCTTCGTCCGCGAAGTCTCAGGGGCCTTTTCAAGAAGTTCTTGTAAAATTTGGACTTGGGCAGGCGGTAATTTCGGTCCAAAAAGAATTTTGGAGATTATCTTTCTTTTCTTCATAAAAATAGTTACAAAAAAGACTGAAACAAATAGTATTAGTAAAAGTGCAGTAATGCTGAGGCCGGTTGGAATAGGTGGTAAAACTTCTGTTTTTTCTATGGGATGTAGTTGGCCATGGGTTTCAGGGATTTTCAGTTTTTCAATGTCCAATCTATGGTCGGGCATCAATTTGATGGGAACAATATCTGGTAACGATATTTCGTGAATAGTCTTCTTGCCGTAAATAATTCCTTCTATTGTTATTGGTTCGTCTGACATTAGGAGGCTGCTAACTTTAATTTCTTGCTTTTGAATTTTGGTTGGGTGAACGATACCTAACAAAATCACTTTGCTAGTTTCTCTGTAAAAGTTTTCAGTTACAATGGTTTTTGTGCAATTTTGAATATTGGGTAATTGACATCTGGATTTGATGAATTTCGTACAGACTAAGTATTCTGCTTCTCCTTTACATTCTTCGTACCATTTGTTATTGGCGTAGAAAGATGTAGGTGGAATAATCATAACGTGTTCATTATTAGGGATGGGGTAAATTCTATGGGTAAGAAAGGTATTGGTATGGAAAATTGGGATTTTTATTATTATGAGCATTGTATTTAAAGTTACACAGATCAATGTTAGAGGATTCTATTAGTTCATAGGGGTGTTCGTCATTAATAAGGAGGGCGTTTCTAGGATAGATTTTAATAAGTTCAATTTTTAGTGTTTTAAGTTCATTTAAAGTAAATAGCTCAATATTTGAAAGATTTAATTGAGATAAAGTAATGGTTCGAATGAGTTTCAATAAAAATTCGTTAGTATTATCAATATTTATAATTTCATTATGAAGAATGACGTAACCATCGAAATTAGTTGATAATTTATTAATTTCAGCCGATATTACAAGATTATTATTATTAATTTTTTCTAATAAGTTATTGAATCTCGTATCAAGAAATTGACCAAAGGATATTTGATTATTAAATTTTCTTATTATTTCGTTTTGCTTTAATTCTATAGCGGTTATATGTGTTTTAAGTAGGTCTAGGTCAGTGTCGTCTGGATTACCGGTGACGTATTTTATTGTAGTACCTAGGAAGTTGAATAAACCTTTTTTCTGTTCACGTGTGATTTTATGCAAATTTTCTCTTGCTTCTTCAAGTAAATGGGAATATTGGGAAATTAATGCTGAAAGGGGGCTATTTTTGAGGGGGACTTTAATATAAGTTTCAGGATTTACGGTTAAAATTTCTTCTAATTTATCTAAGTCAATGTGGAAAATGTGTCGGTGATAGTGGGATATTTCTCTCGAAATTCCGATTTCTTCAGCATAGTAACCATTGTTCGGAATCTCATGGATTTTGAGAGGATGTCCCAGGGATAGGATTGTCCTCCTGCAAAGAATTATCTCCTTGAGAATTTATATTCGTTATTTCACGTAATCGTTTCACGTATTTTAAATGAGTACTAGTTCGGTTTTGTTTGTTTGTTTTGCCTATAATTTTTGTTTTGTTTTGTTTTTTAGTCTGAATTTGAGTATAGGGGGCTTGTAGTTTCGATTTGTGTTTTTTCTTTGTAACGTATATGGTTTGTGAAGGATTAATTTCGGGTATAGGTTCGGCGTTTTGATTTTGTTTATCTGATATTTCTTGCCTTTTTTCTTTTTGTTTTTGGTATAAGCTAGCTAAAAAGGGTTGTAATTCGTCCTTATGCTTTTGATTATATGTTTCGTAAAGGGGGAGATCAAAGTCAAAATGTATCTCCTCGGCATATGGTCCATAAAGGATTGAAAACGGTGAGAAATTTGTAGCACTATGAATTGATTGGTTATAGATTAATATAGCAAGCGTGAAAATATCGTCAATGGGATCTTGAGGATTTTGTTCTTGTAGAGTTCTAAGTTTTTCTATCAGTGTTGAATGGAATCTTTCAACGGGCGAGTTAGATGAGGAATTGTTAACTGTTGTAAAGTGAATTTCTATTTTGTGAAGTTTCAAAAATTCTTTTATTACTGCAGAATTAAACTCTGTTCCATTATCACAAACGATTTTTCGAGGGTAATTATGGTGCGAAAAGTAATGCTTTAATTTACTTAGAATTGAGATGGATGTTTTGTCCGGAACTTTGTAACACTGAGCGTATTTAGAAAAGGAATCAATAATTGTAAGATAAATATTTTTGAGTTAACTGTATAAACCCTCACTTCGTGGAATCTACTCATCATATGGTTTTAAATGAAACTAACTGTTTCTAAATGACTCCACAATATATTTGGAAAAATGTGTAAATTGCAAGTAAATTGACAATTGTTTCGATAAATAAATAAACAATTGTCAATTTACTTGCAATTCACACATTTTTTCAAATATATTGTGGAGTCATTTAGAAACAGTTAGTTTCATTTAAAACCATATGATAAATATTTTTATTGCAATGAAACAAATCTAAGTGTAATATATCGAAGGGTTTTTGACCAAGAAGAGGTCCTAATTGGGGTAATTTATAAGGGTGTCTTTCATATTTATTTTTCAGACAGATTTCGCATTGATTAATGAAGTCGGAAACAGTAGTTTGCTTAGATGGCCAATAAAGTTGTGATTTTAGGTGTTTATAAGTTTCTACAATTCCATTATGATTGTCAGTGTGAAATATTTCTTAACACATTCTATTTGTTTTTCTTTATCTTCAATATCAGATAAAATTTTATTACAAAATATAGCTTTGACAGTTGAATTAATGTTTTCTCTGAAATGATTGCAAATAAAAGGTCTAAAATCATGAGGTGATTTTATTGCAAATTTTTGGCTTGGTTTTAAAATTTGTTTGAAGGCATCTGTAATTTCTGATTTCCAATTATCTGTAACTGTTATAACGTACCTATGTTTATTGAATATTTTTTTGTAAATTTTTCCATAAATTTGAGATTTCGGTGTTATAATAATTTGATTATTGGATAAATTGATTGGTTCTTCCGAAATTTGAATTCCGGTAATTGGGTGTTCAATGTCGGAATGTTGTGTATTATCGGTAGTTATTCTGTCATATTCGTCTAAGAATTCGTCTACGTCAAAATCAATTTCTTCTGGGGGTTCTGCTTGGTTTGAACTGATTGTGTCCAATGCGTTAATTTGTATGCGAGAAAGGGCGTCAGCTACTTGATTCTCTTTACCTTTTCTGTATTTTACTTCAAAATTATAATCTTCAAGTTTTAACTTCCAGCGTGCTAAACGAGAAGTTGGGTCTTTAATTTTATAAATCCATACTAGGGGGTTGTGATCTGTTTCTACTATAAATTTTTGGGAATATAGGTAAGGGCGGAAATGCTTGCATGAATCAATTATGGCTAATAATTCCTTTTCGACTGTTGAATAATTTTGCGTGAGTAATACGCGTTAGGGTGATTGTTTTGTGATAAAACAGAACCAATAGCAAAGTTCGATGCATCGGTAGTAAGACTAAAAAAATGTTTTTGAGAAGTCAGGGTATTGGAGGACCGGGGCGTTACTTAATAACTGTCTACATTTTTCAAAACATTCTAAGTATTGAGAGTTATTAATATCGATTACAGCTCCTTTGCGAGTACATCTGGAAAACGGGGATGTAATTTTTGCAAAGTTTGGGATGAATCGGCGATAATAGCCAATAAGTCCTAAAAAGGATTTGATTTCTTTGACAGTTTTCGGAAGCGGAAATTTTTGAACAGCTTCTAATTTGACGGGATTCGGTTTTATTCCTTGAGGGGTGACGATATGACCAAGAAAGGCGACTTCTTTAGTAAGAAATTCTGATTTATTCAATTGTACTTTAAGATTTTTCGGAATATTTCAAAAAATTTAGCAATATGTACGAGGTGCTCATGTAATGATTTGGAAAAAATAATAACGTCATCCATGTAAACAAAACAAAATTTGTAAAGGAAGGGTCTGAGGATATTATCCATCAATTTTTCGAAAGTGGAGGGAGCATTCTTCAATCCAAATGGCATTCTTAAGAATTCAAAATGACCGTGAGGAACGGAAAAGGCTGTTTTTCCTATAGAATTGGGGTGAACTTCAATTTGGTGAAATCCCTGAGCGAGATCGAGGGTTGTAAAATAAGTAGCTTTACCTAAATTGTCGAGAATTTCGTCAATTTTTGAAAGGGGATACTTGTCATCTATAGTATTCTCATTGAGTTTACGATAATCAATTACCATACGGAATTTCTTTTCTCCGGATGCGTCTGCTTTTTTTGGTACTAATTATTTTGTTTTCTAATAGCTTATCTATTTGTTTCGTAATTTCATCCTGCATCGTTTTGGGATGTCTAAAACCTCTAACGTATATTGGATGCTCGTCTTGAGTTCTAATTTCGTGCTTGATGGCAGAAGTAAAACTCAAGTCCGATTTTTGTAACAAATAGAAAAAAAACTTTATGATGCTGAACAGAGGACTAAGATTCTTTTCCAACAAGGTGCCACCTCCTTTCTTATTTAAAATTTTCGAGGGGGTGCTTATAATTCAGAGGAGCTGCTGGAGGGGTATAATTTTTTTTATACTGTAAATTGTCAATTTGAGAATGAAAACTAACTTGTTTCAGGTTTTTTCCACATAGTATATAATAAAGCTGGAATTGAATTTATTCCATACATTTCATATGTAAATCAAATGCCATTTCAAACGGTTGGTGAAAAAATTATGAGTATGATGGAAAAGGCACAACTAATGACCCAAACAATTATGAAGGTATTTCTCTGGTCATCTGTATAATCGATGTAATCACTCCAGCTATTTTAAATACGCTGTATAAATGGGCCAGTGCTAACAGAATTCTCCCAGGAAGTCAAACAAGGAGGATTCAAGGAAAATAGTGATTGTCGGGATCACATCACCACGTTAACTTTGGCTATCCACTTAATTTAAAAAGTGGATAATTGTTTGCTGATTTTGTTCATTTTCGATGAGCTTTCGATTATATGAACCACCTATTGCCGTGGTCATCACTGGGGGATTTAGATGTTAGTGCACTAATCACACGAATATTTTAAAAATATATGACACAGCAGTTTTTCAATTTCGGGATGACAGGGAACTTCCACGAAGTTTTAAAGTTACTGAAGGATTTTCACAATGTGATGTCCCTTTTTTTCTATCAGAAATTGAGTCTTTCTTCAGGATCTCAAATATCGATAATTCTACTTTTGATGTATGCTGAAGGCTGTGCTAGTGATGGTATATTTTATAAAATAGAAAAAAACGCGAAATACTTTGTACGTTCAAGGGAAAACTATATCAAGAATATCTGAATCGAGAAGAAAATTTCTCCTCCATGTTATTTTACAAAATCTTCGTGTTACCCATGTCTCCAAACTCTACTCTCAATTAAGGTTAACGATTTACATAATGAGGATTATCGTACCAATTCGACTTGCTGTCGACATCACGCATGAAGGAAGCTGAATTTAAATTCGAATAGCCCTGCTCGGTGTGTAACATAAGAACTTATGAGACACTGGAGCACGTTTTATTTGATTGTTGTATTGAGAACTCGTTTATTTTCAAGCAGCTTAGGAATAAATTTATAAAATGATATGAGGCTGATCACTCAGCACATAGTATGACAAAGCCAATTTTTTATCATGTATGCAGTATCCTGCAATTGAGATCTTCCTGAATTTCTCAGGAATATTTTTTGTTTATAATTTTCCTCTTCTCACACTCACGTGGCACCAGGCTTCTTCCTATGAGTTCTATTTATATCTCTCTTAGAAATAAAAAATAGTAAAATAATAGATTCCAGCTCAATTTCAAAATGATTTGTTATTTTTTGTTGTTTTCAGATGTTCCTCTTGATGACCCCATAATTCGAATAGATAAGGAAACACTAGATACAGGCTACCGACTGAAAGGAAATTGTTCTGCTCCTTCATCTTATCCATCTGCAAACATTACATGGCTGCTAAATGGAATTGTTGTAAGTATTTTTTGTATTTTTTGAACGTAATATTAACTCAGTGATTCAGAGGCCGGTCCTGTCGTGAATTATAAATTTTGGCGAATGCGATCTTTCTAGAAGATTCCATAACAGAGTAATGTGATGGGTCATTCCCGATTGTTCTGAAAGCACCGTATACGTATGGGTGGTGAATTCTAGAAGGTCCTAGAGTTGCTGAGTACTATATATACGCGGGTTTTTGAGTGAGCCGAACAGATTTCAGTATACAGTGAATCGGTGATCAAATTCAGTATACAATGAGTGAACAGTGAGTATTGTGTATATAAATTAAGTTAATCACAGTTTGTAAGTGTTTTTCCAATAAACCAATAGTAATTAACCATAGTGAGCGTTTAATTCCATCCCACGGTGGAAACTGTTTGAATAAATAGGAGAACATTCACATTGGTGTCAGAAGTAAGGTAATATATAATATATGAATAAATACGTAAGAATAGCTAAAAGACTAAGCGACCTGAAAGTGACGGAACTAAAAGCAGAATTAGAAAATCGCGAATTGTAAACGTCATAAAAGAAAAGTGAATAAGTTGAAAGACTGAAAATAGCACTGGAAAGTGAAGACTTGGATCCAGAAACATGTCAATGTCGAACATTCAATGACGAGTCTCCACCATAATATTGTCAATTTCTACTACTAAGGACGATAGTTCTGCTAATATGGACAAGAAGATTTCTACCATGAAAAAGGATCTTTTTGCTATGAGAAACGATATTTCTGCTTATATGGACAAAAAGATTTCTACTATGAAGGATGCTATTTTTGCCAATATTTTGTCAATAAAAAATGAGTTTGATATAAAATTCCCCTGAAATCAGATATCAAAAATAATGGAAGAGAAAATCCAGGAGATGAAAAGAAAAATGGCAGACTCAAGAACACAAGGCATGCCAGCAGAAGGAATAAAAACGTTCGACGGAAAGATGTCGTGGACCAACTATGTCAAGCAGTTTGAAGCGAATAATTGGTCCGACAGGGAGACGGCAGTGAACTTGACCATCGCGCTTCGGGGAGATGCCTAAGCCTTAGATGTGCTTCAGACGTTACCTCTTGAAGAAATTGATGACTTCAAGCAGCTGAAAAAGAGGTTGAACATGCGACAGAGACGTGACGAAACCCTTCAAGAGTATGGAGTAGATATCGCCCGACTAGTCCGATTTGCTCATCTATCAGAACCAGAGAACATGATGGAATGTCAAGGAATATAGGCCTTCATTGATGGCATGAATGCATGGAATTTCACCTATTATTGCTCACAGAGATGAAGTGAAATAGAAAAAACAGTTTCGCGAGTTTGGATATGTAAGACAGCTCCCACTGCACTGAGCGATGGTATTGGGGTATAACCAGAAAAAGAGCTATTCTACTATTCACTATCCACTTGAAAATAAAAAACCTCGCAGTCCACTCTACCAAAAATGGACAGGAACGCATGATTCCAATGGAAACAAAATATCTGGGGATAGTGGGAGAGGGAAGTGAGAGAAAAATGAATAAACGCGTTCTACGAAAATGAAAGAATGCTCTGCTCGGTGAAAAATAGGGACTGCAACCATATATTGGAATTGGAATTTCGAAATTTTGGATAATATAACAACTAGCTCCTCACCAAGAGAAAACTGAATACAAAATTCAAAACTGGAGGAAGACGAGATCTCACTATTCACAGATGACTCTATCACGAAGACTGGAATATGCGCTAAAAAATTGAACATCCAATAATTCATATAGACACATGAACGGATACGATATCTCACAATCAGAAATTCTTGCGATGAGAAAGTCAAATTGGAATTATCAGAACTACATCTGAAGTAACCATGGTATACTCAGATAGTGAGGCTGCACTAAGAGCTTTCACATCAATGGAGAAGCGATCAAAGGCGGAAAGAAATTGCCATGAAGCGTTGTCAGAAACCGTGACTATTAAATAGTACTATTCTAGGTCCCAAGTCACAGCAATGTGGAAATAAAGCGAATGTACTTGCGAAGCAAGGAATGCAAATAGACATCGCAACAGCAGTCAGTGGCTACAGCACTACCACCGATTCATTAACTTGATAAAAAGAAACAAACCTGTAGTGAGCTTAATATAGTTCATTTACGATAAGTTTGCAATTTTGACATTTGTAGTAACAATCGCAGCCACTGAACAAAATTTAAATATCCAAAGTGTAAATGAAATAATTATTCATATAAAGGGGGAAGTTACGGTTCAAAAGATGGCTGCCGTGTGTCCGGGGTTGCTAGACGTATGTTGTGAAAATCAGACAATTTTATCTTAATTTCTTGTGTTGGTTTGTCGTTTTCATTCGCATTTTATAGTGAGTTATTTTCATAACTATTTTAAAGAGACTATCAAGTACTGCGTCGCAATGCATGAGTCTTCATCAACTGGTTGCAAGGAGATGGTAGCATCTCTAATATCATATTTTGAGAGATAAAGAGATATCCGTGAACCGCTAATTCCTATAACTTCTGTGAGAGATGTAAGTTTTCAATAAATACATTGTTACTTAATACTGCAATTCAACATGTGCATGAAGATAACATTTTTCAGTTAAACTTATGGTTTCAAACTGGACATCTTGAAATTTATGTATCCAGTCATCAAAATTTTATAATCTCTGCTCTTATTTTTGAGTTGAATGTAACCTTATACAATAAACAAGTTTTCCTACGATCACATACGAAAGTGACATATATATCGCACTGTCTAGAGCTATGGAAAGTGGCCTTTATTCATACGTGTACGGATAAAAAAGCTGTCAAATGAATTTTTATTAAGATTGACCACTGGCAAGCTGTCAAATATATAATTTCTAATTAGATTCACATATGTAATATATCTAAATTTGAAGCGATCTATTTGAAAAGTGAAATTTTCGTCATTTTCTTGATTAAAGTCCGATGTTGTACCAACTAATCCAAATCACCTGTTATAATAGTAGGAAAATGTAATCATCTTGAAATGTATTCATGATAAGTATGTATGAAGTATGATGAAACAATGATAATTTCACTTTCAATTTCTATAATTATCCAACCAATTAATAATTATGTTCAATACAAACATTATATTTAATTCTGCGTACCACACAGTCATGTGCGTTACCCTGGAA
>CAJUYI010000087.1:249302-267112 GCA_910591695.1 Galerucella pusilla
TCCACTTTCGTCATTTATCAACCAGCGTTGGCGTTGTACGCTACATAATAACCTACCTAGATTATATAGTTAAACTACTTGAATTTTTGTCACTATTGATAGTTATTGTTAATTTTGAAATCAATTATGTTAACTTTGTGTATTAATATGTCAGATGTTGGATACACATTATTTGGTGAAATTATCACGTAATCGTAGGAAAAATACTGTATTGAATAAAGTTTTGTGTTTGAAAATACCCTTTTTTTTTAATGAAAAAATTATCAATTGTCAATCATTTAGTATATGCAGTAGGTACTATTATGGACAGGATGAATTGAACTTCGATTTGGTATGATATTTTGAGTATATTGCCTTTTTCCAGTAGCTTCTGTAGTAAGTTGTATTGGAGTGATAACTAATAACTACGTGAAATAATATTCTCAAGATAAAGAAAATATGAGTTTTTTTTAGACAAGTCGCATCAGCCCAAATGTGCTATTAGCGATGACAAATTTATTCTCCAAAAATATTATTACAAAATAAAAATATAACAAAAACAATCATGAATTAACCACAAGGAACATACAGGAAGATTGGATAGTTCATTTGATATCGGTTAATCAATGTGTAATAAGCATTCAATAAATAGATAATTAATTGTGTAAGTAATATTTTATATTTTCACTAATTATATTAATCGTTTATGTTGTCAAGAAAAATCTCGAATCACTGTAAAACTGCAGTGTTCCTTTAACTATAAGAGCTACCGTGGTCCAATGATGGTGTAATCATCAGTTATTAGTTTATTCACATACCACTACTCGCTGGTTACTACTAGCACCTTCTTCCAACGTTCAATATACGAGCTTCCTTAAAGGCAAGCGTTGCGCCCGGGCTTTGCACTATCAACTCCAGTTTCTGTTGCTTTATCAGCTTTGGATCCATCGGTGTGCCACACCAACACTCCATCATGGCTGCAAGTTTCTCTCCCATTCCAGTTAATCAGGATGTTGAATCGTAGTTTATCATCATTGATTTGTCACATGTTGTCACTAGTCATTTCAAGAAGCAAGTTTGTGATTATATTTGTTATGCTGGAACTTCTATTGGTTTCCAGATGCAGAGCGAAAGAAGGAAAACTCAACATGGCTTGCAGTGCTGCGGTCGGATTGTTTCTTATACCACCCGTTATGTACAGACAATCAAGCCCCTAGAGTTTTAATACCTTCAGTTCAGCTTTCTTTTGATTCGTTTTCAGTCACCCGACTAAAGCACCGTAAGTAACCACGAGTCTCACTATGGTTGTATACGTACAGACAGCCAGAGTACGTTTAGTTGATTTAATCGCCATGTTTGACACATCGTCTCTTTGGTAGCCATTAGGACCATTCCTTCTTAATCTATTTTGTCAAGCAGGTGTGAATTTAAGGCTAGTTTTCAATCCAGAAAAATTCCTAGATATTTGTTGGTGAGACCCAGCTGCACATTGGAGAGGCTTGGGTGTTTCAATCTAGCAAGATTCCTTTTTTTTAAGGGGATAAGCGTGGCTGGAGTTACCCATATGAATTCCTCCCGACATAATTTCCACTGTTTTCAGAGCTTGTAGTATCAGATCGAATACAGCAATAAGGTGTACTACAGTCATTCATTTTCTCCTATTTCTTATAGCGTAAATACCAAAAACATCAAATAAATGTTGAAGAAAAGTTGAAAGTACAGTAAACATGATAGGAGCCACAAATATCAGTACTGTAAGAATTGACTATTTTTGACGTCATTCGATTTTAATTCGCAAACAGTCTATGGTATTTGTTGTTATCAGATTCATTTTTCACGAGATCTGCTGGATTTTACTTGTGAATAAGACCGTGGTGGAGTAAATATTGATGTTCATAATAATCAAGAGTGGATAGTAATAGATGGAAGTTATCTTTTGCTCAGCAAACAAAAAGGGAATACGGAAGAAAAGTAAATACGGATGAAAAATACTTGCCTTCAAAAGTAGTCCATATTACATTCGGAATTTTTTGTGAAAATTAACAATAAAATGTGTCAAATATAATAAAATGAATCTTTGTGAAGTTGATCTCCAAAGAGTTGTATTAAATAGAACAATATTATAGTCGAAAGTATGGAATTAAAAATTGGTACTACATGGAAAGGGTAGAAAACCCAATCCGACATAGATTTTATTGGTAATAGAGTTGACAAGGAACTCTCTGACGAGCGAATATAGTGAATTTTTATTAATTTAATTTTTGAAATCGATCTCGAAGTATTTGATACAGCAATAATTTCATAATATAATATTGCAGAAAAATTTAAATAGTCATAAAACTTAATAATATTTCCGACAGTTTGAAATACTTAAATATTTGAATATTTAAATTTAAAATAATTATCATCGTCACGGTAGAAAAATGATAATTATAATAATAGAATCAGTAGCAACTTTAACAATAATAATTCTCCATATTAAAAGAACTTTTATTGAATAATATATATTCATTGACATGAAAAAAGGTTGTTATGTAAACATACTTTGTAATAATATAATTCCGTACCTATAAGAAATTCTTTGTAGAATTTTATTGAAAAAAATTAATGTAGGAACACTGTTGAACCCCAACCTGTAGAGGGGAGTTAGTAGCTGGGACACATATAAAATTCAATACAGTACATAATTAGCTGAAAAAATAACGAACTATTTTCTATTCAACATTATTGAGGGTGATATACGTATAAAGCGTTAACCCAATGAGAAATTGGCTTATCCTCTCAATAATTCAACTTTATTTCAGTTATCTCAACAACACCTGGTTTAAAGTTACAATCCACACTGAACTGACCCCTTACTATCTCTAACCTCTGAGAAGACATTAATAATGCCTAATGCCCTCGACAAGATATTTATGGCTAAAGTTCCAGGTCCCCGGAGCCCGAGCTACTGGTATTACTGTTCTCAGTAAATCTAAATAATATTAATGATCTTAATAATGGCTGTAATAATGATAGTTACGGTATTTGTCAACTTTTTTCCAATTGTGGTAATGGTTTTAACGGGGACTGGTAGACATTCTATTTGGAGATACTAATACTCTACAATAAGAAAATTCGAATGTTAATCGGTTGGTATTATCCCGAGTGGACATTACGTATGCTGAAAGATGACATGTGAATCGCAAACAAATGACATGATAACGCCACTCTGACGGTCATGATTTACCAATACGTAGTAAAAGTTTCAACGGAATAACATTGTTACATTAAAAAAGGTGAGAAGTTTTCCAATGAATGAGTATTTATAGGCTTTGCAATATCTTACTGGTGTCAAGTGATGCACCACAAAAAATAATGGCATCACTTTACTCGGAAATTATAAAAGAAATTAAAATATCAAGATTGTGATTTCGAACAATACTGAATGCTACAGAAATTTTTGAACTAAACATTCATTCAAGCTGTAAATTCACATCACAATGGGTGCTTGAAGTGTTGGCGATTTGTTTGTTGAAAATCATACAATCTCTCTTCAAAAAGCTACGAATAGAATCGTTGATCATTTGTGGAATAATGAGTTAATGATAAGTAAACATGAGCGCAGTCTTTCAGTTGGCCCAGAGAAAAAAAATCAGGTGGTTCCAAGTCGGGGGATCTTGCCGACCACTCAGTTACACCTCTTGGACCAATCCATCTCTGAGGAAAAGTTGTATCAAAATATTGCCTTGCGTCCTTTTATTATGTAGAGGCGTGCCACCTTGTTGGAAGTATACGTTCATATGAGAAAATAATCGATTTTTTTTCAGGTACAAACCCATATTGGAGTAAGTCAGGATACTCAACAACGGTAAGCGTACCTTCAATGAAAAAAGGACCGATCAAATGGTTCCTCAACAAACACTGTCACTCATAAACTTTTTGTGTGCGCTGTGTACAATTTTCCTTAAACCAATCCAGATTTCAATGTGACCAGTACCCGCAAAGCTCCATTGAATTTGTTCGTTGATCTCGTCACTGTGGATCTGCTTGAGGAAGAGCTTTTAGGATTCAATTCGTTCGATAAAATGCACTGCGTACCTATAAACGCATTCACCATTTTTATACAAGAGTACCTTTCCGTTATCATAATGTGTAAGGGAAAGTCAATTTCTATTATTTCTCACATGGTGTGCCATCCCTGCAAACATTTTGGATCATCAACCATTGCGGCTAGACCGTCTCTGGCTTCAAGGCACTACTCTTAATCTGTTCATGCAATGTGAAACTGAAAAACGGTCTCAAAACTGTGCCAACGAACACGGTGGAAATGAAAATGAGCAGATTGAAAAATGTGAGCGGGATAAATCTAGTATTCATTGTAATAGTAATGATAACTCCTTCGCTTCTATATGTCCTAGTTACAATAAAGAATACAATATAAAAAAATCATGGTCCTCAAGAATACAACTTCCAAAGAAGCTGCATTTTATAGATTCAAAAATAAGTCAATGAAATGAAAATTGAAGATCATTTTTGTTCAATATTTAATACCAAAACCACAGTATAGGAACGAACCAGTAGTATTACTATTATAAATTCCATTCATAAATTGCCAGAGTTTTTGATGACCTTGAACGGATTGCTTTACGATTCATTTTACTTTCCCATAGGCGTAGGTAGCATAAGTTTTAATATAACTTAAATGTGTTATTGAATATTGTAGAACAGTACACTGATTAGTGGATAAAACAATAGTCTCATACAAAATACTTATTGGTTTACACACACTACCCGTTTTCTTCTTTTTAATGGTATCTATTGCAAAAAAAATGCCTATAAACTATAAAAATAATAATGTTTGTTTGTCCGAAAAGCCGTAAAAATATAAGCCCTGTATAATAAAAATGTTATTCGCAAATTCACCACTTGCACTTTGGTTGGATCGCAGCACAGCACTGGCCGCCGGATGAGATACTCACCCGAACGACGTTGTAGGTCACAGAGAGCTCGGGAGTGTGACGTCACGAGATAACATACTGGTTCGTTCCAATACTGTGCCAAAACCATTATTCCTCAAAAGTAATACATAGTGAGAATGATGGAAATAGTATGAAACATATATTATATATACAGGGCTCGTAAGATTGGACGAAATGATATAATGATTGCGAGGTCCAGCTTACTTACTTTTCGAAATACGGGGTGTTGAAGTTATGAAAAATTAAATTTATATATAATAACTTCAAGATGGATGGATAAATTGATTTGACATTTGTAAGGATGTTTTCAAATGCGAAAGGGCATATTTTGATGGAAGAACATGTTTCAATTCTTGATCCAGTGGTGTACATTTGTGAGAATTTTACTTTTTGCCTTCCATTTTCACGCCACTGGCACAAGTTTGGACAAGTATTTCCAACAATCCTCTCCAAATGCTCTAGATGCATTGTTGTTTCATAAATTAGCTCCTGGTACATATTCTTACCATTAGTAGTCAGGTAGTTGGTGGAAAAAATGAAATGAAAATAATATATTCCCTCATTCCATTATTGAAAAGTGATCTTGCATACTTCATAGAAACAGTGAATATTTTGAAAACTAGAAATTTTTTGACACGTAAAGATTATGCGTTTTCCACGTGAAGACCATTAAGGAATACCTACAAAATAATATAAAAATATCTTCAAATGCCAAAGGTAACATATTCGTCTAAATGTACACCACTGGATCAATAATTAAGACATGTTTCTCCTCCAAAATATGCCCTTTGGCATTTAAAAACAACCTGATAAATGTCAAATCAATTTACCCATCCATCTTAAGGTTATCATATTGGAACATTTAATTTTTCATAATTTCGGAAGGTGAATAGGCTGGACCCCTCAATCCTTATATCATTTTGTCCTGTTTCACATGCACACATTGTAAGTGTCATTTGAAAACACCCTGTATATAGAATGGAAAGCAAGTGCAAACATTCCTAACATCTTCTATGAAGCCTAAATATACGCTCGCTCATCAATTATGGTTTCATGTACAAATTTGTACTGGACAAGAAAATTTCTTTACCATTATATATACACTGTGCTATTTAAAAGATGCGACATAGGGATTCCTGTACCTAGAAAGATCGTTGAAAAATAAGTTCAAACGCACCTTTCAATTTCTCAAATTCGTTCTGGTTCAATAAAAAATGGATAGTTATGTTTGAAAAAGTCGAACTCCATTTTCATACCACTTTTGAATACTTATAATTTATTAGGTCATAGCCAACAGGTTAGATACACGGGAAATTGAAAAATTGTACCTGAAGTATGGCGATTCGATTAACCGTTGCGTTGAGTTTTTTTTTGTTTCTAGTTTTTTCTCACAATTTTTGAAATGAATAACTTTGCCGTGTCCCTAACCCGCTGGCTATGCCCTAATCACCTGTAAATATTCGAAAGTAGTATAAAATTGAAGCTCGACTTTTTCGAAGATACCTATTTATTTTTTTATTAAACCAGACCGAATTAAGGAAAACTAAAAGTGCATTACCACATATTTTTTAACGATATTTTCAAATCTGTTAGAATTTTTCATGAACGTTATTTGGTGAAAAAGTTAGCTCACGTTTGACATTTCTGTACAGAAATCCCTATGTCGCATCTTATAAATAACACAGTATATATTAAAAGCTAGTAACAGTCAATTGGAACATATGTTTTAAATATGAAGATATTTTCCAATATCCAGATATAATATACCCCGAATACACTCAGAACCCCTTATTGGACAACAACATTTTGAATTCCATATTGAATGAATTTGGAGATCAAACAGTGATTGATACAGATAGTTCGAGGATCGAATTCGGCACAGGTATGGCATTTTATGTCTCTCAGACAGAAATATGGTATGTCCTCACCTAACGTCACCATTCATTTTATGACTTAACACGGGACATTGGTTTAATTGGGTCAAACAAGAGGTGGTTAATAGGAAAAATCTTTTTTTGAACTTATTCATTCAGAATAAGTTAGTTAGCTTGAGAGTTACCAATTGAAATACATACCCAAAATATTTAGTTATATTCATATTCAACACAGTGACAAATTTGCTCCAATATGGCTGGTGGTATAAGAATGGAACTATTGTCCCTTTTTCTCTTTCCACTTTAGTTATCAATATCGCTCTGAGAACTGAAATTTGTCACTTGGTATTTCCGAATGTTCACAATTTTGTTCATCATAGGAAATAATCTTCCCACTGAAAAGTATTCATGCTGAATATTGTTGGCGTGAAAGTGTGTGTGAATATAACTGAACATTTTGGGTATGTTTTTTAATTCGTAACTTTCAAGATGATCAACTTTTTCTGAATAAAAACTTTGAAGAAGATTTTTTTTTATTAACTACCTCTTGATTAACCTGAATAAACGAATGTCCCGTGTTGACTCATGAAATAAATGGTCACGTTGAGTAAGGACATACCATGCCTACACTGATTTTTATATCATTGTACTGGATCCTGTTAAAAATGAACAAATTTGTGCTAGAAGCGAGCGAGCGAGCGTATATTTAGGCTTTATAAAAGATGTGAGTAATGATTACATCCACTCCCCATTTTGTATATACTATATTATAATCTGTTTCATACTATTTTTATCATTCATACTATTACTAGATACGTGTTTTGACTGATGGTTTTGACTGATATTATTTTTTGTAATTTATAATCCGATCTAGGACTGTACAGTGTTGACGAGACCAGAGGGGAGATGTTTGTTTCCAAAAGGAAATTGATCGTGGATAAATCAGGGTAATTCTCATCCTTTTTAAGTGAAGCTTACCTATTATTTGTAGCAGCTTCTGCTTACTATTGATTCGAGTTGTTGATGTTGCCATGGTAATTTTAAAAAACGTTCGATTTAAACACGCTGAGGCGTGCTTTAAATCAGTGGAATGGTTCACCAATAAAAAACACTGTTAAAAGACTTCAAGTTGAATGAGAACAAAATAAAAATAAATAGGACGACAACCAGACACAGAAGGAGAATTTGTAGACGACAGCGACACTGATGAAGACGAAAGTAAGAATACTTCGGGGAAAGCAGTAAGAGACGAGGGAATATGGGAGTGAATCGACTTCAAGTACAACCAGACAAAGAAGTGTGATTTGTAAAAGAGAGTGAAAGACCTTCAAGCAAATTCAGACGTAATTGTAAAGTATTTTTGCATAATAAGCAAGTACGATATATTTCTCCAATAGATTAGCTAGACGATCTTATTACACCTGTCGTTAATAGGGGATATAATTGTTTCAATGATTTTGATTGGGTCACGTAATCAATTATTTTGAGTTATCAATTCATTTTTGTTTCATAATCTGTTAACGTCACGCTGTTCAGATTCACTTTGATACTTGCCGAATAATAAAAAATAAGTTGCCACTCGACTTGTTACAAACTCATTGGAATTTTGATGCACAAGTTAAATTTTGTATGTAGTACTATATGATTGGATATCGATATCACATCCATTCATTTCAATCGCACTTCCTTTTATGATATTCAATAACAATATTTACATACCTAACATGAATAATTTATCAGATATTTCAAGAATCGGAAGAGATATTCCTAGTAGCAAACTCAAAGCAGTAAATGCTTCACATGTAGCCGATGGAAACATAGGGGAAGTTTGGAGAACGCGGAAAAAGATACGTGACTCTTCTGATTTCCATTTAAACAGAAAATTTCAAGAATATGCGCGAAAACTGAATGGGGTGGAACAAAAAGTGCAGCTGCCTGATATCAATGCTATTTTTAATATTCTTGATATTGATTCTGGTGAAGTGGAGGTAACTCGTATTCATTCATAGTTTTGCTGACTCTGCACTGTTTTTAGCAATTGTTTACTCCAATATTTTGTTTGTAATGAACATAAATGTTTCGTTTAATTTGTCTGTTTATTACTTGCGCACAATGACCTTCACTTCTTGTTTACCACTTCACTTCTCACAGTAAGGGTGTATCTATTCTGCTTTTATTAAACCTGAATCTATTTTTATTTAACAATCAACTCCGCTCACTTCTGTGATTTCGAAAGGGTCCATATATTGAAAATCATATTTATTCCCATTTTCTCTCTTTGATGGAACTATATATATATATATTGAAATTCATTGGGTTAGCTTTTTTGCTGTTGTGACTTTGTCCATAAATAACACATACAGATAAATAGGAATCCCGTGACGCTACATGTGGCTATTTGATTTCACGGGTGGCGCCACCTTGAGAGTCGGAAAATGAAGCTCTAACACCTTTAACATGGTTGTGATCTTCGCTAACAGTGGAAAAAAGATTCCTGTGATTCCACAATTTTTGGCCGCATATTCAAAATTACCGTGATTTCAATTTTATTGCAGAATGGCAATTATGGTGCATTATTTGATGTTGAGCCTTGTTGAATGTGCTCTACAATGACCTCCTCAAAATGGAGCTACCAAAAGGAACTGAATTAAAAGATTTTGCCGATGATGTAGCGCTAGTCGTTACAGCCAAGTATCAGGAAATTCTAATGGACAATAGGAACATAGCCCTACAGAGAATTGACAACTGGCTTAGAAGCAAAAAATTGGAAATGGCTCCGGATAAGACTGAGGCCGGGCTTCTCACGAAAAAGAGAAGAATATCGCCAATCCAATTCACAGTGAAAGGAGTCGCTATTCTTCTAAAGAACTCATCTAAATACCTAGGAGTGTGGTTAGACACAAAAGTAACATTCTCTGTGCATATAAGCAGGACTATAGAAAACGATAAGAAGACCGTCAGTGCGCTGTCGAGACTGCTTCCAAATATGGGTGGTGCTACATCCTCAAAGCGCCGTTAACTATCAGGTGTAGTGCATTCGCAATTACTCTATGCTGCGCCTGTTTGGCATCCTGGAGTAACAAACAGAAAGAAGCTCAGGCAAAAACTAACAAGAATACATAGACTTGTGCTAATCAGAGTATGCTCTGCCTACAGGACTGTATCTGCAGAGGCAGTTGGAGTAATATCTGGTATCCCATCCATAGACTCAATGGCAAAAAAAATGTGCGGAAAATATTATGGAACACTGGATTCAAATGCAAGAGAAAATCTGCTTACCGTATGGCAAGACAGATAGCAAAATGGCACTTACGGTCGCTGGACATGCAGGCTAATCCCAAACATCAAAACATGGGCTGAAAGAGGTTACGGTGGAGTGGACTACTTTATCACCCAAGCCTTATCGGGACACGAATGCTTTAAAAAGTATTTGTATGATAGGCAGAAGAAGGCAAACGACCTATGTGTGTACAGTTTACCGTTAGATGATGCTTATTCCATTGCAAAAGGTGGGTAGAAGCAAAAGCTAAATTTCAAACAGCAGAAGGGAAACCGTTCAACAAAACCAGTAAAAGGTTGCCAAAGTGTGGTAAGGTCAGAGCAAGGATGACGGAATGGGTACAAAGCGATTGGTTCTATGATCGAGACAAAAGAAAAGGAAAAGAAAGAAAACCCGACTAGTTAAAAGACCACCGTAGCGTGCTAAACACTCTTTATACGCAGCGTACTGGAACTCCTCGTGCTATCGTGTTTGCTTCTCTATTTTGAACTGAAATTATCACCGCATACTTAGTTAATACGTACAGCGTTGTGATGATATAACGATTACCATTTTCACTTCGTGGGAAAGAACCAATCGTATATATTCATGTTATATCCCATGGCTTTGATGCTGTATCTGTTACTACGAATCCTTCTTTGTGACTCTTTTTTGCATTGTTGACATTTGAGACATTGCTTCACATACTTCTTCACATCAACTCTTTTATAGTGTGTGAAAATAATACCATCCATATATGTTTCCATTTTTTTCACTCCATTTTTCACCGCTAGCTCATCAAGTTGGAGTAACCTTAAACCTGAATTAAAAATAACTACATCGGTATGTGATAAGGCTTGTCTAAATTTCATCCTGTTTTTAATCCGTATGTTTATCCTTAGCGAAGCACGATTATTATTTTGAGATTGCAAAATTGGCAGTTTATGCGCCTCCAAATTATCCAGTACCTACTTTGAATACTGCTGATTTGCGATCTAATTCCATTTCTGTGGAAACTGATGTATCTTCTTCTTGCTTAATCCTGACGAGTTTTTGACCTCGCTATAGCTAAGACGCGAGTCTTTCGATTCCTCTATTGATATGGTTGAAATACTGTCTGCATAATTTGAATTTTCTTTAAAATATTGTATTTCAAAATTATACTCCTCTAAATCTAGTCCTATTCTTGTTAATTTCGATGTCGGCTCTGTCATTGAAAACAGATGTGTTAACGGCTTATGATCCGTTTCTACTATAAATAAAATAAGTGAGTGAAAATGAAAATAAGTCCTCTTATGACGATAGAAAGATCGTCCTCATACCCCAGGCACTTAATATCTTCATCTGAAAGCCTTACTAGAAGCGTGTTCGCTAGAATCGCCCACAAAAGGGGCGATAAGACGCCTCCTTGAGGACAACCCGTTTCCACCCCCGCTATGATGGTTGCCTCCCCAAGGGTGGATGTGATTATCCTATTCCCTAGATTAGCTGCAAGCCACCCACAGATGATGGGTTCGACCCCTCTTCTTTCCATGCACCTTGTTATAGATATTGGAGAGGCGTTATTGAACGCACCCTCTATATCCAGAAAAGTAGCTACTGCTATTTCCTTGTCGTCGATCGACTTGGACAGTAGCCTGTTTAGATCGTCCAGAGCCAGACTTACCCTGTTGATACGCATACTGACTCTAGCTTGGAGCGCGCGTTTTCAGAGCGTTGTCCTTTAAGTACCTATCCACTAGCTTTTCCAAAGTCTTAAGCAGAAAGGACGTTAGGCTAATTGGTCTATATGACTGGGGCGTTTGGTCAGAAATTCTACCTGCCTCTGGAAGGTAAATGACCTTCACCTTCCTCCATATTACCGGAGTATGTTGTTGGGTAACATACTCAACAAAATTCAGACTAGGTACTTACATTGAGCCCACCAAATGTAAAATTTGTATTAGTCCGGGGAAGTTAGTCCGAAAGTTGTGGTGAAACGAAAAAGATTTCCACCAAAGATTTTACTTTTTCAAACGAAAGTATATGTAATATAAACCATCACTTTCCTAGATTTGTGAGAAGATTCCGCTCGAGCTTACAATGCAACTTGCAATATTAGCTTGGAGCACGCGAAATGCCATAATTTTTCGTCCATAACTTTTTTAGATTTTATTGTACAAAAAATTGTAGGCATAAAAATTGTAGGTAATTTCATAACCTATAAGATGACGTTATGCAATATTAGAAAAAAATATTTTTTCAGCCATTAATTCTCGAAAAATTGAACAGAAATTTGCAAGCAAAATGCTTTTTTAAGCGACAAACATAATTAGAATAACAATAACGACTTTCTAATATATAAAAATATAGTAGTCTGGCACCTTAAAAAATTCAAAATGGCGGCCCTACAAAATTTCAATATATATATTTTTTCCGATCCTGTCTCATTTCATGAACATCAACGCTATCGATGCGCGGTTTACTGCAATCGATAGATAATAAGTTGTAGTTTTATGAACAATAACAAATTTTTTTTTCCATTTTTTTAAATTATTTTTTACGAGTTTTAGTGATGGCCGAACGACGCTTCAGCAAGTTCGGCCAGCAATCGCGTGCGGAAAAGTCACTTTACGCACGTGTTAGGTAAACTATTTTTTCTACTAGCATGCGGAAATAAGCTCAAAAGTTAACATAAAGAAACATTTCCTATTAAATGCACATCAACAAATTAATTATTATTATTTGATATTAATTTAATGATGCTAATACCATGGCCATTAAAAGATGATTGAAAAATAAGTTGTTTTTTTTAATTGAAAATTATAGCAGAATTATAATAAGTTTATTAATTTTTCAGTCATTTGGTAAACTACAATCATATAAATATATTTTTTAAATAAGTATTCAAATCTCAGTATACTCCCCAAAAACTTGACAAATAAACTTTTCCGCACAAGTGCGAAAAAGTTCATCTCTCCGCACTAAGAGGCGGAATTTTTTTTTTTCCATTTCGACTCGTGAAAAATAATTTTGAGAAAAGGAAAAATTTTTCTGTTATTGTTCATAAAACTACAACTTATTATCTATCGATTGCAGTAAATCGCGTATCGATAGCGTTGATGTTCATGAAATGAGACAAGATCGAAAAAAATATATATATTGAAATTTTGTAGGTCCGCCATTTTGAATTTTCGAAATCTGAAAACATCAACGTTCTCAGGTGCCAGACTACTATATCTTCATATATTAGAAAGTCGTTTGCCACTTAAGAAACCATTTTGCAAATATTTTTTCAATTTTTCGAAAATTAAGGGCTGAAAAAATGTATTTTTTCACAAATTGCATAACGTCATCGTATAGGGTATGAAATTACCTACAATTTTGATGCCCACAATTTTTTTGTACAATGAATCTAAAAAGGTTATGGACGAAAAACTGTGGCATTTCACGTGCTCCACGCTATGCTTGAGCTACATCGTAAGCTCGAGCGGAATCTTCTCACAAATCTAGGAAACTAGTATTTACTACATATATCTTCTGTAAGTTCCTTGTGGCATTATTTATTATTTTTCCTCTTATTTTTTGGGAATGAAAACCACAATAATGCTTTTTATTTTTTTATTTCGACGTTTCGGTAGCGTTCCAGCTACCTTTGTCAAGATTTAATAATTAAAAAATAATTTTTGGTCCCTATCTGACACAACGAAAAAAATATGACAACCAGTCAATCAATAATATTTTTACTAAATATTATACTTTCGTTTAAAAAAGTAAAATTCCTGGTGGAAATATTTTCCACTGTATATCCTTACTTCCCCGGACTATATTGTTTACATAGGCTTTTGTCTGAGAAAAAATAGTTGATTCTTTGGATAAGGTATTTTGTTCATTAAAAGCAATACATATGTCGCAGGAATGCTGCTGCATACATTTTTTTAATGAATAACCTGTAACGTAAACCAACGCTGCCAGCTGTACTGTTTAGATTCCTGTAATCCGTTGTAAGACTTTTGAGGGATTCTTTTTTTAATTTCTTGGGAAATTAAACCACAATATTTTTAATATATGGTTCTATTGACGGTAAAATAAGATCTTTACAATTTTTTGAGTAATATTCAACAACAATTCATTAATGTCATTAATGCAGTTGGCGCCGTCAACATGGTCAAAGTACCTCAAAGTGAACAATTTTTTAAATGCTATATAAAACTGTATAGGCGTAGGGTTTCTTAAATTACCACAACAGTTTCTTACTTGCCCAAAAAAGTTTTCAAGACAATTTTGGTTCAAATTCCTTGTCAGTAAAAATGTGTAGCCCTTTGATTTTAATATACCCCAATATACCGCAAAGGGATTCAACTGATTGTATTGTAAGTTACCAACCAAATATAAATTTCGTTCTATTAGTTTTTTTTCCTCCACTGTTAACCAAACGCAATTTTTTCAGTGAAGTTCCAAATTGTTCCAATAGCTGAAACTGTTGTTGGGTACCCATAAATGCATTGAAATTATTCAAATGGCACGAATTTAATAAATCAAAAGCATCAATCATTATTTTAATGAATTCAGCAGTTATCTAGGCATCTGCAAGCAGAACTTTGAAATCAAATGTGTTAAGGGCAACTGCAACAGAATGACTAAGAATCTGAGAAGCATATTTTACTTCCATTCTCTGGAAATTATTTGGAAACATATGCTTGTCAGTTAGTTTTGGACAGAGTCTAAATTTCTTTTTTTTTATAATTATAAAATGTTTCCAAATACATCTTATTGGTAGTTTCTCCTGGTAACTCAAACCAGTAAGAAAAAAAATCTGAAGGAAGATATTTTCACCCCATCTCTACTCCTACAACCGTCCACACAACACACTCGTGGCATTTTCTTTTCGATATAAAATATACCGTAATAATAATTAAATAAATCACTGCAAAGACAGTCCAGCCGGTATACTAATAACTCCGCTCGTACCTTCAAACTACAAAACACACTCGGTATCTATTTATCGCTCGATTGGGAGCTTCGGGACATAGATAACATAATACTGCTTCAGGATACCAGAAAAGACGGAGACGGAAACCAGGTGAAATAGACATCGAGCTGGGAGGAGCTTAGAGTGACCCTACTATTCCTTTGCTCATACTATGGCATTAGCCTCATGCTCTGCTGCGTAAGCTTGCAATGAATTTACCGAGTCCAGAAAAGATTGTAGCTTACTCGAATCTCCATTGAAATGACCAGACAACTTTTCCTCTTATTTTATCGAAATACTTTAGACATAACCTTTGTTGATTTTCCTTGAGTTAACTGTATAAACCCTCACTTCGTGGAATCTACTCATCATATGGTTTTAAATGAAACTAACTGTTTTTAAATGACTCCACAATATATTTGTAAAAATCTGTAAATTGCAAGTAAATTGACAATTGTTTCGATATAAATATCATCATCAGAATGACAGAAGTTACTTCTGTCATTCTGATGATGATATTTATATCGAAACAATTGTCAATTTACTTGCAATTTACAGATTTTTACAAATATATTGTGGAGTCATTTAAAAACAGTTAGTTTCATTTAAAACCATTTGTTGATTTTCCTCTAATTTATCGCAATTTTCATTCCCTAATATCGAAAAATTATTTGAAGAACTAAATAAATTATCAATAATATTTACTTGAATATCTTCATTTTTAGGGAACTCTCCTTTTAAAACGCTTTTACTATGCTTAACTATCTCCTCTAAAATAAAATTCAATTTACTCTGAAATCCCATGTCACTGAGCTCTCTTCGCTCACGGACATTAAAAAATAAAAGTACGATAATTTGGGACATTTAAAATCAAATACAAATATTTGAAAGTTATCATATGAGAGAAAAAATATAAAATAAAATACCAATCATACACATAAACAGATTGTAACCTTGAAGTTTACGAAAAAAATTCCTCACCTATCCTTGAGATTCAACGTACTCTGGTAGACTTCTTATTTCTCTTTTCATATTTTTTCTGTAGGTCCAACCTAACTGTAGTACAAGAACTGCTACTATGATCTATATCAGGGTCTTCACTTCAAAGTCGACTTCCAACTTCTCTTCTTGTACGAAAAGAATACTGTTAACGACTCCATTCTCTTGTACCTGTTGCTTCGTCGCTCTGCCTCCCATATACCCCATGCATCCACACGTTTTTATCTTAGTTTCTCTTAAGCTTCCCAATAACATTAACTCAAGATTCCTACCTCGTATGCTGATGGAATATTGCTGAGACCACTGGGAAGTACTGTTCAATAATGATTTATTACGATAACAATGCAGCAGCCTAACACAAAATTTAAACAAGCTATACAAGGAATTTTCAAAAAACAAGAGCATCAGGCACACTTCAATCTTTTTAACTTCAAGCCTTGAAAAGACCTGATTGTAACAACAAAAGGACTAATAATAACAATTACATTATCAGACATTAGTCACACAGCTAATCAACATCCTACTATTGTCTCTCCATTCTCAATTACTGATATTAGTTTGATGTTCAAGCCATGAAAAGACCCAATTTAATAAATAGAAGGAATAACTCCAAAGGAGGAGGGCTCATTCGCCAAAGTATGAAAATAAACTCATGCAGTTTTTACTGACAGCATGCTTGAATATAGTAGTTTACCTAACCAGTACGAAAAGCGATACTTTTCCGCACGCTATTGCAGATGGCCGAATTAGCGGATTTCGGCCGTCAAGTGCACCTACAACCATACAAATATATATTTTATATATTGAAATGTCAGTATACTTCACAAATTCTCTTTCCGCATTAGTGCGAAAAAGTGACTCTTTCCGCATGAACAGAGTGCGGAAAAGTGGCCTTTTCCGCACGCTAGTGGAAAAAAAATATCAGGTTTATTTCGATGCACGAGTGAAATTCGGTAGAATATTTCTCGAATAGAACAAATGAAAGTATTGTATTTTTGGGTTTACTTTCATTCACTTTTTCTTGAATAGAACTCAAAGAATCTTGTCCAAATCGCAACATTTCAACGAATTTTAAAATTTGGCATGTGTCATAATGACAAATGCGCAATTTGAACACTCGTTACTATAGTTACGGACCTACAGGAAAATTTTCGATAGCCAGCGGGATTTTATCGGTAGCTAGCGGGATCTTATCGGTAGCTGGCGGGATCTTATCGGAAGTGATTACACAAGTGCATCAAAATTACCGATAATTTTTCATGAAAGTATGTTGTCTAATAACTGCATGAGTTTATTTTTATATTTTGGCGAAAGAGCCCGACTCCTAAAAGGGGGAGGGCTCTTTTAACAAAATATGAAAATAACCGAATGAAGTTTTTACTGATTATTTTTTTCACTTGTCAAAATCTGACATTTTGGTGGTTTTAACCAATAGCAATACATTATTCTAGCCAATCATTCGATATTATACTGATAATTCTGCTTCCTCATCGATAAAACCTTGTTTACATCGAAACGTCAAAATTTTACTCTGAATTTGTCATTATTGACAACTAAAAGTGCTTCGAAGTTTATTGAAAAATGAACACAAACCAATTGAGTGCCATCACCCAAGAGAATATTGAACATACAGGTAATACAAAATTTTAAATTGTTGAAAAAAATAATCTTCCCAAATACAACTCGCTCTTCAAATTTTATCACATAATTTTTTATTTTCATCACTCAAACTTGTTTATTTGAAAGTCAAGAAAACATATTTGTATTCTGTGTAAATATAATTTATT
>CAJUYI010000087.1:277112-289754 GCA_910591695.1 Galerucella pusilla
GTTTTCTTGACTTTCTAGTCATGTGTACTCAGCTATAAAATATTCATATTATATATTATTCTAGTGTTTCCTAATTGGATAGGAAGGAGGAAGTTTTCAATTTTTGTAATTGTTACGTCTTCTTCAGTGCTGTGTACTTGAAGTACCTGGAGTATTATGTATGTCGTTGTCAGTAATGTCTGGAGGTTCATTGTCGGATTCCTGTAACAATTGTTTTATTTTATGTCTTGGTTTACGTGTTAAAGTTTTATGATAAGTTCCTTTGTCTGTTTCAATTAGTACTCCTTTTTGTTTAATTATTTTAGTCTTTTTGAATTTAGGTGATTTTTTGTTTCTGAATTTAGTTCTTACATAGCATGTTTCTTCGTTTGAAAAGTCAGGGGGATCACTACGTTTTTCATTTATTTTTTGAATATTTCTTTCTTTAATAGTTTCATTATTTTGCTTTATTTTTTCATAAAGTTTCTTAGTGTTTTCTTTATGATCTTGTACATATGCTGAAATTACAAGGTGATCATTTAAATCAAAGGAATCTGGATTATTAATATGTCCTTTAATTATTTCAAATGGGGTATATTTCGTTACGGAATGTATACAATTATTATAACAGAAGATGGCATTTTTTATTAATTATTGATTAGGTTGCATATTTTTATTTTCTTCTTGTAAACATCTATAATGTTCAATTAGGGTTGAATGGAATCTTTCAACAGGGGAGTTTGAATTACTGTTCTTTGCAGTTGTGAAATGTAAATGGATATGATGTAGTTTACAAAAATCTTCTAAATCGAAATTTTTAGATTCGTTACCACGATCTGTAGTAATTTTTTGGGGTAATCCATGGTGTGATATAAAGTCTAGTAATTTATCGACTACAGATACACCAGTTATAGTATCTAAGGGGTAAGCTTATCCATATCGTGAAAATGAATCAATAATCGTTAAATATGATTTATTGGATATATAAAATACGTCTAAATGAATATGTTCAAATGGTTTTGATGTTGTCGGTGTTAGGTTGAATTTTATTACAGGGGGATTTCTGTCATATTTATTTTTTAAACAAGTTTCACAATTATTAATATATTTTTCCATGTCATCATTCATTTTGGGCCAATAATATGATAAACTAAGAGATTTTTTTACTTCATTAATACCTCTATGTCCTGATTTATGAATATGGCTATATTCTATTTTTTGATTCTGTTCCTCAGTGGTTTCTATATCTGTTAAAACCTTTGAGCAATGGGTAAATTTAAAAGCTGAGTTTCTAAACATGTTTTGAGCTGTTACTACAAACATTCTCATGAGTAAATCATTTTGAAAATAAAGGGCATAATGTTGTTTAGGGTCAACATAGTCTTTAATAAATCGTATTATATTTTGTTCGCTATTGAATTTTGGTATTGTTACATATAGTCTAACATTATCGAATATTTTTTCACGTATTATTTTAGGAACATATATTTCTCCAAGTGTAAGATAAATTTGATTTTTATACATATTTAAAGGTTTCTCTGAAATAGGAGTATTTAATATTGGATTTTCTTTTGCACTATGTATAGTTTCTATAGTTTTTTCTATTTCGTCTTCATTTGTCGTTAAGGTTTTTGGTATTATTGTTATGTCAGAAATAATGTTTATTTTTTTATTTTGTTCATTTTTTCTGTTTTCGTCATATATGTCTAACATGTCTGTCAATTCTGCGTCATCTAAAATAGGTAAAGGTTGTTCAAAATTTTGTTCTTCTAAAATTTGATTTATATCAATTAAATCATTTTCATCAAAGTTAACATCAACTGATGCTGTTTCTAGTGCATTTACATCTGATATGTTTCGTGAAAGGGCATCCGCTACTACGTTATTTTTTCCTTTTAAATATTTTATTTCATAATTAAATTCTTCTAATTTTAAACGCCAACGCACAAGGCGTGAACTTGGTTCTTTCAATGAAAAGAGCCACTGTAATGGTTTATGGTCAGTGAAAATTGTAAAACGTTTACCAAAAAGATAGGGTCGGAAATATTTACATGCCCATACTATGGCTAAACATTCTTTTTCTATTGTAGAGAAATTAATTTCAGAAGAATTGAGAGTTCTAGAGGCATAACAAACAGAATGGTTGTTTTGGGAAAGAAATGCTCCAATTGCATAGTTTGATGCGTCTGTAGTTAATTCGAAAGGTTTTTCGAAATCTGGGTAGGCTAAGACTGGTTCAGAAATTAGAATATTTTTACAATGATTGAAACAATTTAAAAACTCTTCTGTATGTTCAATTTTTTTATCTTTCTTTAAGCAAACAGTTAGTGGTTTTGTTAATTGTGCAAAATTTTTTATAAACTTCCGATAATATCCTAATAATCCTAGAAATGACTTAATGTCTTTCGCAGTTTTAGGAACAGGGACATTTTTTATAGCTTTAATTTTGTTTTGGTTAGGTTTTATACCTTGAGGAGTGACTACGTGTCCCAAATATTCTACTTCTTTACGGAGAAATTCGCATTTATCTAATTGTATTTTGAATTGTGCTTCGCGTAATTTAATAAAGACTTAAATTTTGTAAATGTTCCTGAAGACTTGTACTAAAAATATAATACTAAATCATCCATATAGACCATACAAATTTTATTTTGTAAATCTTTAAGGACTTCATTAACTACTCTTTGAAAAGTTGACAGTGCATTTTTTAATCCAAAAGGCATTCTTAAAAATTCGTAATGTCCATCGTTGACATTAAATGCGGTTTTTTCTATTGAAGATTCATTCATTTGGATTTGATGAAATCCACTAGCTAAATCTAACGTACTAAAATATTGAGCACGACCTAATTTGTCTAGAATATCTGAAATATTCAGTAAGGGATATCTATCATCAATTGTTTTTTCGTTTAATTCTCTATAATCTATTACTAATCTCCATTTTTGTTTTCCGGAGGCGTCTAATTTTTTACTAACAATCCAAATTGGTGAACTCCATGGTGAACATGAAGGTCTTATTATTCCTTTATCTAACATTTCTTGTACTTGACGTTTTACTTCGTCTCTATGTACATAAGGATATCTGTGAGATTTCGAATAAATAGGTATTTCATCTTTAGTTCTTATTACATGATCTATTTTAGATGTAAACGTTAATTTATCATTTGGTTTAAGAAAAAGATCTGAAAATTCATTACATAAGTTTATAATTTTATATTTTTCTTCTTCATTCATGTGATCAGTACGAATTAATTTTGAAATATCAGTTTTTAATTTCATTGGATTATTTTCATTGAATTGATTAGTAGTTTTCAAATTCAACCGTTTCATACTGCGATGAATTGAAAGTATTGACTTTAATTGGTTTTGTCGAAGTAGTAGATATTGATTTATCTGTATAGTTTTGTATTTCGACAAGAGCAAATCCATTTTTTGCAATCGAAAGGGCTTGAGGAATTTCAATACTATCTATTTTTTGAGATTCTATTAAAATTTCACCATCACTTACACTGACAGGGAGTTGTCTTATGCATCTTTCATTTGCATTTATAGAGAATGAATATTCAATATCATTGTTTTCTCTATATTTAAATGGTATTACTACTGATTTACTAATTAACTTTTTATTAATAAGATCAATATTTAAATTCATTTTAATTAAATCTTGTAATCCTATTATTCCATCATAAAAATTGTGGAAATCATATAAAATAAAATCAATGAAATGATTACTATCTTTAAATTCCTCGAATGCTGGTACTAATGCTTGATATCTTATAGTTTTACTTCCTAAACTAGTAGATAATGTAATGTTAGAATATGGTTTTAAATGAAACTAACTGTTTTTAAATGACTCCACAATATTTACTTGCAATTTACAGATTTTTACAAATATATTGTGGAGTCATTTAAAAACAGTTAGTTTCATTTAAAACCATATGATGAGTAGATTCCACGAAGTGAGGGTTTATACAGTTAACTTAATGTTAGAATGATAAATTGTTTCTGGATAAAATTGTTCAATTATTGAAGGTTTAATTACAGATCTAGTACTTCCTGTATCTATTAATAATTTTAACTTAGGTTCTTTAATTTCTATGTATGGTAAAGCATTATTAGATTGAGTATTTATTTCGATTATTTTTTCCTGTTGGATGGGCTTGGTATACAAAAATTTTCATTACGTTTTCTTTCATCTGGTTCTTTGATTGGTTCATTATTTTCAGGTTCTAAATCATTATCGGCATATTGATTAAAATATAATTCTTCAGATATAAAATTAGGTTTTTGATTTGGGTTAAAATTTCTAAAATGATTATTGTTATTATTATAACGATTTCTAGTTTGATATGAAGGATTTCTTGTCGATGTAGACATTGGTGTTGGTGCTGGTAATCGATTTTCCGGAATTGGATTCGGACATTCTTAGGAGGTCCGAATACTTGACGATTTGTGAAATATTTTTTATTATGTGGAATTGGTTGTATGTTTATAGGTTGAGAAGGGAATTGATTATTATTATTATTTCTTTGAAAATTTGACAAAGATCTATTTTGAGAAGGATTTTGAAAATTATTATGATTTCTTTGTTGATAATAATTGTAATTATTATTTCGTTGAGGAAAATTATTTGGAATATAATTATTTGGATTGTTTCTTGAAAAATTATGTGACTGTTCATTATTTCTGAAATTTGATCTATTTTGATTATAAAATCGATCATTTAAATTTCCATACATTTTTTCGAAATTTTCAAATTCTGTTACGTAACCCATGGCATCTTCCAAAGTTTCTGGTTTTTTCAGATGCATGTTATTTTTCAAAGTACCACTGCATCCCGCAATAAAAGTATTTAATGCAGTTTTATTATAATGACTAGTTTGACACTCTTTTTCAACTTGACTCATATTTATATCATTGCTTATTCTTTGTACTACTCTACTTCTAATTAATTGAATTCTTCCGCCAAAGTCAATTAAATGTTCACCTTTAAGAGGTCTACTTCTAGTTAACTCTTGAACTAAGCAATCTAAATCTCGTCTATCTGAGAAACATTGCAACAAAGCTTGCTTTAATTTATCCCAACTATTTATTCCAATCCTATTTCCTACCATGAAAGCTGCACGTCCTTCTAATTTTTCCTGTATACATTCAAATACATGATCATTTAATTCAGGGTCATTAAAAACATTATAAGAAGTTATTAAACTTTCACATCTTGTTAGAAATTTATTTAAATAATCGCAATCACCATTGAAAGGTTTAATATTATTGACTCTTTGTTTAAAGAGGTCCCAATTAATCGTAGTTGGAACAGTAGGCATTGTATTTATATCCGGGTCCGGTCACTTGAGCGAACGTTGTAGAAATCCTCTCAGGTATATTCATTCCCACTAAAAGGGTACTGGTCACTTGAGCGAAAACGAGGGATTAAAATTTAATGAATAGTTGAAAATTTTCTAAGAAAACAGAACAACAAATTGATATTTAATGATATTTTAGTTACACTTTGATCTGTGTCAGTTGGTCGGGAAGCGAGTCTTTTCATAGCCACTTTAATTCAAGTTTTTATAACTCGCATCCCATCTCAAAATATATAGTGTTAATCAGACGAATAATAAAAGAAGAAAATATATTGATCGAGAAAAATATTTGAAAAACTCAATTGATTTATATAAACAAAATAGAATAACTAGGTTAAATTTCATAAAAATTGTAAGCCATTATTATAATAAATAGATTTTATATTATCAATTGACCTTTTCTTTCATTTTCTAACACAGGTAAAATTTTACCTCTTCGCTTGACTGACCCAACATCGAAAATAAATTTTCGCTCAACTGTCCTGTATTATTAGAGAAGCCATGTTGATTTCTGAGAATTTTCGCTCAAGTGTCCAGCGTCCTTTATATCAATATCAGATTCTTCGTTTAAATTAAGTGAATTTACTGAATCTACCAAAGTTTCTAATATATCTTTTATATGTGAATTGTTCATAAATTATTTAAATATTATTTATTTGAATATTAATTATTATACTATCCTCAAAGACCAAAGAAAGGCTGAGGAGGGCAAGAAAAGGAATTATTTGGCACTTACGTTTACTGAAGAAACTGGCTGGCAAAGTTATTTTCTTCTTCCTTGATTCTTAAAGTTCCGATGAATGGAATTGTAGTTGCTTCTGTTTCACGATGAAACAATGTTCGTATTCGCACTTAAAACGATAACTTATCACGTTACGTTAAAAGTTATTAAACTTTCGAGATTTCACTAAAGGATTTTCTTCCGTTTAAAACTCGCACGAATCCTACTGACTGCGCCAATTATATATTTTCTCTTCAGAAATTGCTTTTTAAAAAGAGAAAAAGTATTTATTTGAAACAAACTACAAATACATCAAGAATCAAAAGGATTGAACTTAAATATTAATTATATCTGAACTGGACTACTACATAACTATAACTATAATAATATTAAACTATATCTAATTATAAACAAATTCAACTTATATATCTAAATAATTGTCTATTCAGCAGATTTGCAGGTGCTCTATAATATAATAGAAACTATTGTTGTCTACACACATAACTAGAGATGCTTTTTTTTCTATAGAGTTAAATTGAATTTGAATTGCCATCCGCTCCACTTCCCTATTACAGAAATATAAGGTTGTAATTCATCACACACTTTGTAGTTTTCATTATAGTTGAATGCATTTGTTGAGATCTGTTTGAGTTCAAAACGTACTTTTTTATATCAATACTCTTATTTCCAAGACCAGTTAAAAATGTATGAAAATTATAAAAAAAATCGAAATACCCGATCAGCGAACACTCTATTCTTCCCTGTCTTGGCTTACATATTTGGCTTTACATTCAACAACCAAATTATTATTCCTGTTGAGAAGGATCGACAGCATACGATAAACCCTGATTACATATACAGCATGGTTTCCGGCTGGAAAGTCCTGCATATTGAATAACAAGACGAATAAGTCTGTGCGACTGGAAACAACATAATTTATAGGCTGAAAAGTAGTAGTATATTTCATTGATCTGATCCTATACTGTATCCAATCATGTGAACGAAGTGCCGAGAGAAATTGAATAATCTCAATAAATTCAAACAATACTGTTCACATTCTGCCTATACAACAATAAAAAACTGAGCACACCATTCAATATGGAGCATTTTCAAAACATCACGAGAACTGCCAATCGGGGTTAAAATTGATCAGATTTGATCAAGTTATATCAACAACAACCATTTTGGTAAAGCGTATTTTGCAATTTTCTCTTTTATTGTTGGTATTAACTACCTGGTATTGAATTGCCATCATAAATCTTTCTGCTTCTGGGAATAATGCCATATCAGAATAAGTGTATTTGATGCTTCCTTGTCGATATAAGGTTGATGCGTCGGTAAACGCAAATGGGATTAGGCCCAGAGGTCGTATATTGTATATTGAAATTCACAGACAGTGTGACAGTGTGACAGCATTCTGCAGATCGATGTAAATATTTTTGTGAAGACCTAGTTCGGTGAGGCTGTCTTGTAGAGTTTTGGGAATAAGTCCTGTAGATAAAACGATGATCGGTACTATCTCTACTTTCTCTGCATGCCACATCAGTCCTACCCCATCTGAAGATCGGTGTATTTTGCAATTTTCCCGTTGTATTTGCTTAGAATATTGTTATTATTGGGTACAGCAGCATCCACCAGAAAAACCAGGTAAGCTTTTCTATCCACAACTACAATATTAGGCCGGTTATTCGTCACCCGTCTATCGATGATAATGAACCTATCGTAGTATATAATCAACATTCTTAAGAACCGAATGCGAATGTTACTTGTAATAAAAGGTATAGTTGTTAACTAATCCAGATTTTTTGGCCAGCTTCTGATGTCGACCATGAAGCGCTTTCTGGGCTCACTCCGCCTGTTGGTCAGAGTCTGTTCTGTGAATACCGTCCGGTTCTGTTTTCATCCACTTCGGGATTCCAAATAGTATTGTCAGGATCGGTATGGCGTAGGTGTTAGTTGCTTTAGCATTATTATTATCCTTATTATCCCAAGTATACACTTGCTCAGCCCTTGCTGGTAATGTTCACCTATCCCGAGCCTCTGTGAACGCGAATGGGATTAGGCTCAGAAGTCACATATTTAGAAATTTACGGACAGTGTAACAGTGTGACAGTCTTCTGCGGATCCATGTATGTATTTTTGTGAAGACCTAGTTTGGTGAGGCTGTCCTGTAGAGTTTTGGGATTAAGTTCCATAGATGAAACGATGACCGGCACTACCTCCACTTTCAATGCATACCACATCTGCCCTACCTCAGTTGTAATTTATCAATTATTATTTTCATCATCATTCATTTGTTTTAGCGCATTTATCATTTCAGCGGTCGTATCAGATATTTTGCGGATTGAGGATATAGTGAAAATTAAGCACAGGCAGGACTTTGAGTATATAGTATCATTTCTGGTCGTTGAAACAGTTAGTGGGTAGTGGATATTCGTACCTAGTAGAGAGAACATTGTTGAAAATCCATCGACCAACTGGTTGTCATTTTGTTTTATTGTTGGGTCATTTTGGGGTAGATCCAACTACTTGGAGCAACTACTTGGAGCTGTATTTAGATATGCTTCGAAACACAGTTGACGTACTGATCACTGAATCGTTAGAAAATCAAATTGATCAGCAAAAAAATCTTTTACTCCAAGAAGACCAAATACACTTTCAATAAGATGGTGCGATTGCGCACTACGCTAGGCCAGTACGTGATTGGTTGAATATCACATTCACTGGTAGGTTAATAAAAAGAAGAGGGGCAGTAGAATGGCCACCAAGATCCTGTGATCTCAGTCCAAATAACTATTTTTTATGGGGTTATCTCAAATTAGTAGTTTAGAAAACTGAACCACCAAACATTGACGATTTAAAAACTCGTATAACAACTGCGTGTGTGGGGCTATCAGGCCAGAAACTTTTCAAAAATTGCGCGAGGAATTTCATGACCGTCTTTTTTATTGTTTAGAAAGGAAAGGTGAACATTTTGAACAATTGATAAAATGACATTTTGAGCTGATGAGAAAATAAATAATTTTTTTTCAACTGAGTGGTTTTTGACCCTCAATTTTATCAAATCTTACCCAATTTTTGGAACAATTGTATCGCTGTATTGACAATGAAAGGGGCTTTTATTTGTATTTGTATTTGAGTTTGTGAACTTGGGGTTGCTAGGAGTTAAAGGGATGAAAATATTAAAACCACTTGACCGTCAAAAAAGCTCCCCCGGAAAACAAAAATTGACCTGTCCCTGCGAATATTGCGATGTATTGGGGTTTTTGAGTTACAGGGGTGATAAGTTTTCAAATGAACACAGTGTATGTAATATGTATATTGAAAAATAGCTTTGCAGCTGACATGGTATGGTCATTATTTCAAATCATTAATTAATCACACTCAACTTGAGTTTAGCAACGCTGGCAAGTATGTATTAATTTAAATGACAAATATAATTACGGACATGAATCAAAATTTAATAATGCTGGAATAAACATCAAACGATATAGTGTGAAGGCTCGGCTAGAACTGTTATTAAATTATTAATGATTCGTTGAGTGGTATAGATATTCCAATTTCTTTGATCATAGATATTGGGCACCTAATATAAATATTTATTCATCAACAATTTTGGTTAAAATTATATAGACAGTATAAAAAAATTCTGTTTGCATTGACAATGCGTATAATACACACCGACAATCAACAGTTCGCGGCATATGCCGCTCCACCGATGTTATGGCTCCACTAAAACTCCCCATATTTATCACAAAACCCTCACTTACGGCTCTCTGCATGTAGCAATATTCGTTTATTGTGGTTGTTTATGAAATATAATCGAAACGTCCGAACTAAATAGCTATCATTCACTCAGAGATTGTGTTGAAATATCTCTGAAAAACTTGCGAAAAACAGAGTCACATGTTAAAGGCTTGGTTTTCGGTGAAAAAGCAATAAAATCAAGTGATTGTGTAATTGATTAAAATCATTTAAATATATATATCCGGCCAAACTCCGTTCAAACTTATTAACATCCTCCTTTTATCCGTCTTCATCCACTCGTGTTTAGTTTTAGGTTAAATTTGTACAATATTCACATATTTACAAGAAGTGCTATTGATTTAACTGTTGTTTTTTTCCGGTAGAAACTCTATTGGTAAATTTGCGTGCAAGAGTTTATAGCCTTTACATCTTCTTGCGCGTTATTGTTCAATTTTAGATTTTATACTATCTGGCAGACAATAGTTATTATATTCAACTGTTAAATTATATAAATTTTCTTTTATGAAGGAAATGTTAGCTTGTTTGTGTAGGAGTATGTTTCTCGGTAGCTCATTAAAAGCTCCCTTCCAAACCGCCATTCTAATGCATTTATTTTGCACAACTTGCATGTTGTTGTATGGTGCATTACTGGTTTCCCAGAATACTGGGTAGCCGCATATCATCGTCGGTCGAATAACCTGCCTGTATAAAAGTAGTTTATTCTCGATTGAGAGGCGACTATTTCGACAGATCAATGGATACAGCTGCCGCATAGCGACTTTGGCTTTTGATGCTTGAACTTGAACATGCAAGTTGTGCAAAGTGTTACGCTGAATGATATAACCAGAGGTTTTAGGTTCTATCTGTTCACTCTGTGCTTTTTAATGATCACCAGCATTCCTCCTCCGTGAGTAGCCCTATCTTCTCTATGTATATTGTAGAATGTGTTTCTTGTTTTCAAATTATTCCCCGGATTGAGAAAAGATTCACCAATTATAAGTACATCTGGCTTGAAATCTCTCGCAAAGTGTGAGATGTCGTTGCTTTTTGTACCTATACCCCTTATGTTAATATAAATAATGTTAAAATCGACTTTAATATGTGTATCTGAACTCCGCATAGTTTTAGAAATTATACATATCAATATTCTGGACGAATCTATTATAAACCATGAACTTATAGATTTTGCTACTTGCCTGTCGCATATTGTTATAGAGATCAGTCACCGCTCTGGTCAGCTCGTCCAGGTTGATAAGCTCGTTCAATTTCATGGAAATGGAGTTTAAATTTAACATTTTCCCGACATCATCGTTTTGTTGAGGTTATTGTTTAGGCGCTGCTCTGTCTCTTTTTGGTCCAGGAAAACTTTGCCCTCTGGTTACTGATGGTAATTCGGGAAATCATCATTGTTGATCTAGGCTTTGTATCCAATCTTTCTGTTGGTGATGTCAGTGGTTTCAGTTTTCTTTTCCGTCCAGTCGTTAGATCTTGGGAGGAGAGCGTCAACGTATCTAGGGGTGTTTTGTTTTGATTTTATTCTTCTCTCATCTAGATATTGTTTCCGTTTTGCGAACACTGGGCATCTGTCGGCATTCGCTGAATGGTCACCCTTACAGTTGCAGCATTTCGCCGGTACTGAAGGGCTTTTCGTGCAGTCTTGGGTTCTGTAAGACCCCGCGCACTTGAGGCATTTGGGAGGCCGTTGTAAGCATGGCCCCACTGTTGACACATGTGGCATTGTATGATAGGTTTCTGTTGCTTACGCCTTTCCCAGATTACTCGTGTACTCTCTACTACCCTGACGTGTTTGTTGAGGTACTCCAACGTGATTGTGGGTGAAATTATTATCAAAAATATATTCGTATATTTCGTATTTATCCTGTAAGCTTCCTTTATTTTAATTTGGTACAGTTTATCAAGATCTTCCTTAATTTCATCTGGTTCGATATCCCCGGCCGGACCGCGGAGGACAAATGCTTGAGATTTATCCTCCTCCCTTGTGTATGAATGATTGGGGATTTTTTCTTTGATGAGCAAGGATTTAAGTGCCGTTGGATCTGGCTCGTCTTGGGTGAATATGACTACCGAGTTGATGTTATATTTCATCTCGAATTTTCCCTTGATGTCTCTTTTAAGGAGGTCGATCATCATTTTGTGGTTTTCACGCATCCGTCAACTACGATCGGGGGCACATTTTGTTGCTTTTTGGGATATCCTTGGCTTGGGCGTTGTTTGCAGGAGTGTTTTTGGATGCGGTTCTGCCTTTCGTGGGTTTATTCGAAGGTCTAGTAGTCCGTTTGGTATCGTTTTCATTTGAGGATTTAGCTAGTTAGGTATTTTTCTCTTTCTGTTTAGTTGTTTGGTGGTTTTGCCATCGCTATCGTCTTCCGACAGTGAGCTGTAATAATTCACGCTGGGATTTTAGCTAGTTGTTTCCCTCTCTTTGATATTATCTGGCTATAGGATGCCGTTTTTTGGGAATTTGAACTCCTTGGTCTCTATGTTAGTTGTTGCTGGTTGGACCGTGTCTACTGTTATCGCATTAATATTTTTAGACTCTTTGTGGAAGTTTAATGCTTTCCTATTATTCTATTGCCCTTATCCATTATGTCGTTGTATTGCGACACAAATTTATCCTCCTCAATAATATTGTCTTCACTGTTGATCGAGGACGGCCTGAATTTGATTTTGTTAATTTGCGGGATATCGTCGCTCCAGTTCTGCTGTATTGCGGAGGCATGTATTTCTGCTTGAGTTAGGTGCTGGATTTGCATCACGTTCACTGGGCCATCCGGTATGGAGGAGCGTGATATATTGTCCTGTTCCATTGCTA
>CAJUYI010000087.1:289764-330391 GCA_910591695.1 Galerucella pusilla
TACATATTCTGTACAATTTTCATGTGAGAATTCTGTACACTTTTCTGATGAAACAGCTGTACTGAGTGTATATGTGGAGTATCTTCGGAAGTTGTATGTGGGTTGTCAGAGTTTTCCATGCACTTGTTTGAAATTTCTATACACTTTTTCTCATTTGTTACGCACTGATTGATTGTATTTTTATTATTTCGCACTATTGGACCGGTTGCTGGGGGGTTATCGCCCGTTCTAGAACTATCAGGAGATGAGATGTTGCCTTCTTTTTCTATATCCGCGTGGCGTTGGTGATGTGAGAAAATCACCGTTAGGTTTTTATCATCCGCACTGACTCGTTGCGAACCCTCAACTTTGTGAGTAGGATCGACAAAATTGATTTGAAAGTGACTTGATTTCTGCTTTCTGAAACTTTGCAAGTGTTCTTTTTTCTTCCTTATTTGATTCGTAAAGTTTTTGTAGTGGTCAATATCAATTTGGGGCTCTGGAGAAGTGTATAGAATATCGCTTTCTGTACACTTTTCTCCGCTTCCTGTGCACTTTTCGTCGCTTTCTGTACACTTTTTATCACTTTCGGTACACTTTTTTGGTGGTTTTCAGATAGAACTGTGTGGTTATTCTTATGTGGCTGTATTTTATTGGTTAGTTCATGCCATCCGGCATTTTTAAACCTCTACCTCGTTTTGGCTGTTACCCTGAAGGATTTCGGATTCTTGGCTCCATTTATTAATTCAGATTTCCTCCTACCCTTTTTTGCTTAATGTTTGTTGCTGTAGCACACTGTCTTTTTTCTTGAGGTTTCGCAGGAGATGTATGTATGTGTGATTTTTGGGGTGACATTCACTGAGACCTAGAAGATCTATTGTGCCCCCTTACTTCTACTCAATTTCTGAGGAGAGTCTCAGAAACTAGCAGTTCCTTTAGTCCTATTTCCCGGAGGAATTTTAGGATGTCTGCAGGCTTCAACTTAGGCAAATGTTCCTCTTCTATCCAGTAATCTCCCAGGTGCTGTGCTCTAGGATTCTGGAGTGCTGTGCAGTTGGAAAGTATGTGGATGGAGGTTTCTTCTTCCATTCCACAAAATCTGCATTCTTCTTCCTCCACTATTTTGAGCTTTTTCAGGTGCCCATTCAGGCGACAATGTCCCGTTAGGATCCCTGTCAAAACTCTTAGCGCAGTTTTACTTTGACTTATGCATTCTTTTGATCTCAAAAGGTTGTAGTCACCCAGAAGAGTCTTTGATTGTATAAGCCCTACTAGATCTTTCCAATGGTCAGATCTTCTCTTTTTCTCGGCTTTACTTATTTCTTCCAATATTACATTGGGGCTGATTCCGCAAAAGGGATCAGGCCCCCAGAAAGGTATTTCAGTCCCCCTCTTTGCTAGTTCATCTGCTATTTCATTTCCTTCTATTCCAGTGTGTCCTGGAATCCATAGTAAGGTGACTATGTTGTTCTCGCCTAGTTCATTGAGTTTGTCTAGGCATTCCCACACCATTTTGGAACTGATTACACAAGAGCTCAGTGCCTTAATGGCTGCTTGACTATCCGACATTATGATAATCCTTTGTCTTCTGTATCCTTTATCAATATTGAACTGGGCGCACTTTCTTATGGCGTGGATTTCCGCTTGAAAGATACTTGGGGTTTTTCCCAAGCTTTCAGAGTGTTTGGTTACTGGCCCGAACACTCCTATCCCAGTTCCTTCTATTGCTTTTGAGCCATCTGTGTACCATTGAATGGCATTCTTTCCAAGTCTGGTAATGGTATTTGGATCCCATTCCTTCTTGTTGCTCATTTCTGTAACGAATTTCTTTGAAAAATTATATTTATTCATCATACCGTCTTGTGGCATGTCCCAGGTTGTCTGATTTCTAAGAAGTCAGGAGGTGTTTTTTTTTAATGATTCCCTCTCTACTTAGTCTGTATCTTGTTCTTTCTGCAACACTTTCCACCACCATATGTAAAGGGGTGAGGTTGAGAATCACTTATCAGGATGGTTTTAGTGGGGTTGATGCTAAGTCCCACTTGCCTACACCAGCTATTTGTATAGTTCAGACCCTTTTGTACAATATCGCAAAGGGTGTTTTCGAATTTTCCCCTGGCTGTTATGACAATATCGTCGGCATATCCTTGGCAGGATATACCGAGATCCGTCAAACCACACAGGAGTTCGGCAACCGTCAGACTCCACATTAATGGGGATGCTACTCCTCCCTGTGGGCATCCTCTGGTAGTGCAGATGGAGACAATGTCGTTGCTTGTCCTCGTCTCTGCTATTCTTGTGGTGAGCAGTTCCGACATCCATTTGGATGTTGTGCTGTCTACACCTCTTCTGTTCAATGCTCTTCTGACTGCCTCATGTGGAGTATTGTCAAAAGCTCCTTTTATGTCCAAAAATGCACATACTACAGTTTCTTGGTTGTCTAGAGCACCTCGGATATCCTCCGTCAGTTGTACCAGTGCAGTCTCCGTAGATCTGCCTGCCCGGTAAGCATGCTGACATGGGTGGAGAGGTAGTCTCTTTAGGATTTCCGTTCTAATATGGTTATCAATAGCCTTTTCCATCGTTTTGAGTACAAACGATGTTAGACTAATTGGTCTAAAGGATTTGGGGTTTGTTGTGTCCCTTTTTCCAGTTTTTGGAATGAAGGTTACTATTGCCCTTCTCCATGCTTCAGGTATATAACCCAGTTCTAAGCTGCTTTGACTAATTCTAATCAGATGCGGTAGAATTTCGTCTTGTCCTTTCTGAAGCAATGCTGGGAAAATTCCATCTGCTCCTGGTGCCTTGAAGGGTGAAAAGGTGTTCATGGCCCATTTCAACCTATCGTTACTACAAATGTGTTTGGTCATTGTAATACTTTCTCTTGAAGGCCTATTGTGACCTTCGAGAGGATTATCTCCCCTATTTGGGGTACTCCCTGAAAAATGAGTTTCCAGTAAGAGTCGAGCTCTTTCCTCCTCATTTTCGGTATATTCACCATCTGGCTTCCTCAAAGCCATATCTGTGTTGACCCTACTTTTCGCCATAACTTTGTAAAGTCTTGCCGCAGCAGGTGTTGTGTTTATATCTTCACAGAATTTTCTGAAGCTATTTCTTTTAGCTTTTCTAATTTCCTTGTAGTAGGTGTTTCTCACCTCGGTGTATCTCTGCCAGTCTCCGGTGATTTTTGCTTTATTAAAAAGGTCCCGGGTTTGAGATCTTAGTTCGGACAGATGTTTGTTCCACCAGGGTGCATCTTTGTTGCTTCGTTGTTTTTGAAGAGGGCAGCTCGATTCAATCGCCTCGATTATTGCCCTGTTCAGATCCTCTAGCTCATTTTCCAGGTCGAGATGGTGCTTAGCCATTCCTTTTCTCTGGATATGTGCTAGAGTTATTCTCAGACAGGTGTTATAGTTGTCCCAGTCTGTTTTTCTTGGTATTCTTCTGAGGCTTATCTCAGGTATGCCTAGTTCTAACTTGAATGTTATGATCGGAGAGTGATGGTTCATCCGATACTCTCCAATCTTTTACTATATGTTTTAGATCCTGTGATGCCAGTGTGACATCTAAAACTTCTTGCCTTACCCTTGTTACAAATGTAGGGGTATTCCCTATATTGTGGATATTAAGGTTTTCATTAAGGATATATTCTAAAAGTTGCTCACCTCTTTTGTTGGTGTTGCTACTGCCCCAAACGGTATTGTGTGCATTGGCATCACATGCTAGAAGTAGAGGTAGTCTCTTCTCTTCACAGTACTTCACCAGCTTTTGTACCTCTGGGGGTGGTGCAGGCCCATCTCCCTCAAAGTAGCATGATGCTATCACTATTTCTTTGCCCTCCTTCTTGTGTTCGAGGTATGCTCGAACTGGAACGAGGTCTCGAGTCATGTAAGACAAAAATAGTTAATATTGTTCCTTATCATAATACATGTTCTTGGTGTATCACTACCAGTGTGATATACTATTTTAGCATCTTTACATGCTAATCCTCTTACCTGGTTATTATTAACCCAAGGTTCTTGGATTAAACACAACCCCCATTGGTCCTTGGTGAACAATCTTGTGATCACCGCTTATGCTCCTTTGGCATGGTGAGCATTAACTTGAGCTAAGTTAATTCCCACCATCCTGTTGGTTGTCTTCTTGGGTGTTTCCCTCTTTCGTCAGGGTGATGTCCCCTTCTGAAAGAGTACTGACCCCTTCCTCCGACGCAATCTCCATTTCCTCCTCGGTCAGTGGCGACTCTTCCCCAATGAGTTTGGTGATGTGTAGGCTTTCTACACTTCTCGAGTCGCCACTGGCCTCGGAGGAAATGGAAATCTTTTCCTTGTTACTTCCTTCTTCTTTTCTGAGGCCATGTACAGGTATTTTCCCAAACCGGTAATGGATGGTGAACCCGTTGTTCTTGATTTTTTGGCAGGATAGATTATCTATTCCTGCCCTCAAGAGTAGGCCTTTGCCCTCTTCTTTTAGGTTCCACTGGTTTGTTTCCAAACCCTCATTCTGCGCTTTAATCAAGCGAAGAAGCTTACCTTCCTCTACGCCTTTGCTTCTTGGGAGGAAGATCGTGGCGGTGTGCATTTTTGGGATGTCGTCTCCCTGGCACACCGTCAGTTCTGCTCCCTTCCAGCTTTGGTACTATCAGCCGGAGCCATTCTGCAGTCTGTGGTGTTTCACAGTCGATTAAAACGACTCCTGGTCTGAAATGTATGTAACTAAACTGGAGTTTGTGTTTCCATCCAGCATACATTTCTTCTATTATTGCGTTCTCCAGCAAGGTTTGGTCATCCGCACTGAGGGTAGTCTCAGGGTACGCCTTGGGGAGAACTGCCATTCTTATTAATTTTGCTGCAGCTGCATAGCTGCCAGTTGAAGAAGGGATGGCTATTCTATCCTCCTTTTTTTCTTCGCCTGTACTTGCGGTGTTAGGGCTGTCGCCATCTCCCGCTTCCGATTTTCTCCTTTAGGAGGGATGTTTTTCTCCTCTCCTCACTTCCTGCGCTCCGTAGCCTTCTTTCTTGCTTCCTCCGGTGCAAGTGCCTGTTTATGGAAGCGAAGATACCATCTTACCCCTGCTCCACTAAGTCCACGCCTTAGTGGATCATCCCTTCCTCCGGGTTTACCCAGTTCAGGAAGGAGGGGGGGGTCTTCTTTTTCGTCCAGGATTTCTCCCGGAGATTTCCACCAGTTGAGGAGGTTGAGGGTGAAGGTGCCCCTGCCTTTCTCCTCTCCTGTTTTTCTCTGACTTCCTCAACACGAGGTCTGCTCGCGTGTGAGGAAGATGCTTCTGTATTTTTGGGCACTGTGGATACATTGCTCCGACTTGTGCCCGGTTGCGGTGCATGCCCGCTTGGTTTCTTTTTTTTCTTTATCCATAGTTGATCCCACGAGTAGCTAGGGAAGCACAAGGTCCACTCCTGTAGAGCCCCGCATGCAGGAGTAAGGGTATTTAAACTGGATGTCCCCAGGTATCCAGAGTCCGCATATTAACGATCAAGCTTCCCCTTGACCACGCAGTCCTCGGCATATGCTGTTCCACCTTGACTTGGAGGGTTTTTATTGTGGTCACCTTCCACTTGGCCAGCTGTTTAAGGCAAGCCCCCACATCTGGTGAATATACCTCATCAACCACCTTCCACTAGATACGGTTTTTATCAGGCAGGTTTCCACAAGCAGTCTATTGTTCCGACGACCCCGCTGACTCCGGCCATCGGCCGGCTATCAGCAAACTCGTCGGGACAACAGTCCACTCTCCACACTGAAGATCCTGATATCGGATTTCTGCATTTCACAGGAATCCGTTGAGCTGTCCTTGGTTTCACGTATTCCTCCTGAGAAGGAACAGCTACTCGGCTCCCCCTCCAACGACCAGGTCTCACAGCTCCTTGGGGGAGTTGCGGGAGATGCAGGTTTTCTTTCTGGAAGTGAGTAGGGAATAGTTTGATGAAATCTTGAATCTTTTTTCGACGATTCAAGGTGTATTCTGTTGGCTTGCCACAGCCGATTTCTGCTGGGTCATCCGGTAGTTCGAGTTTAACCCCGGTGATAGTTTTGTTGTTTTTAACTATCTCAAATTTCCTCAACAGTTTGTGAGAAAAATTTTAGTTTGTGAAACTGATTTTATTTATTTATTTTTTCCAAGAAAAGAAAATTTCACAAGAAAAGCACTCAGCAAAAAGTAATAACAACGTCCGTTAACTACGGAAGTCAAGCATTGGCACCTCCGCGTCAAAGTTTTAAAAAAAGAATTAACATCTATATCGATACAACGCCAGCGAATCTAAATCTTTGGTTGTACCCATATACGAGGTCAGCTGATGGAACGTTTTCAGTACTTTTCCTGCGGTCAATATGAGAGTTTCTGCGGAATGCATTTTCAAGAACTTTCAAACTTGGCTTGAGTCAGCTATTATAGAAAATTACATATTTTCATTGGATGGTTATGAAATGGAGTATGAAAATAAAATGAGTACCAAAATGATACATAATACATACCTAATTGGGTACCATAGGTACGAGTATGTCACGGATAAACTACGCTATCTCATCAGCTTTATCAAGCCTCAATCTGATATGAACTATTATAGCTCGTATTTCGTCAAAATGTATATTTTTACAGCCAATATCTAGGCGTAGAACAACAAAGTGTTCATATAAAACAAACACAGACTGCCAATATACCTAGACACAGCCAACTCCTCAATAGTATTCATTAGAAGCTAGCTAATCTAAATTGAATCACACCCACACTCCGTAAACACCCAGCCTCCGTACTACCATCGATAAACACCGCTGCTGCTGTAAAACTTCGTCATAGACGAGATCCTGGAAGAATTTGACGGTATGGGTAAATAGGTGCAAATAGGCGGGAAGGAAATAAGAATTGGCATGAAAAAATCGTTACCCACACTTACTCCGGAATAGACTTAACCACCAACTCGCTATCTGGAATAAGAGGACAATATAGTCTTACTTCAACGTCGCCAGTTATTTTAAAGCTCAAATTCAACCTTACTTTTCAGCTTATTCAACCAGGACAAATCTTAGGATTCCTTTCCATTTGCATGAAAAAATTATACATAAATTATAGATAAATGAGGTAACTAAATGGTAAGATTCAATTTAAATTCGAGTACAGCTGACAACCTTGAACCACTGAAGCCGCTACTAAATCAGATAGTTTGGCAAACCTATTTGGAGCCACGCGGCATCGGTAAGGGAGGGGAAAACATGGCCAATATCTGTCATGAACGTACCAATGGCATACGGTCTTTTATAAAAGTATTGGAAACATTCTATTATCATGTATATATAGAAACTGTTTTATGCTTTGCATCAAACGTTAATTATTTCTCGCGACATGGTATTTGTTGATTACAAATAAAGTTGAGAATCATACTTGAATTCAATATGGATACCAAATAACCACCAACACCACCAAACATACTCCAATGATTGTCATATTCATCAATATCCTTATATCCATCTCTTCTTCGCAAACTCTATAAAAGCAAGTAAACAAAGATATTGTTGTTGTCAAGCACACAATGTAGCTGGTTGTCCGATTTTTAGAATTCAGGTTTGTAGTTGAAGGTGATAATGGCTCTATTGTCACAACTTTCACATTCCTTCCACTGGAAGACACGTATTGATTGTGATTTAAGTGTCTGATTAAGTATGGGATTAAGCTCTTAGAGTTCTGGGACGTAGAACATAATATACCTTGTACTGTTGGAAAGCAAATCACATTGAAGAATTAAAGTTTAATCATATTATTATATAAACGTGGTAATATCGAATGTCTTCGGCCGCAAAAACCATAATAACGCATTGGCTACAATTAATAATGATAATAACAATATCCTTATTGCTTCTTATTGATACAAATCAATATAGCAAGAATTCCGGTACAATGTCATTAAATAAGTACCTACATGATACATGCAGCAAAGTTACAATAAAAATGAACAACAACAAAAAATACAAACACCTAGCTATTCGTTCATAATAAATGAACGAATTTTGAGTACACCAATGAAATAATACGAAATTTGTTTAATATCAACCAAAGAAGCGGTAATCAATAGGGCAATAAAATCGTCAAAATTCTGCAGGTTTTTAATGATTTGCACTCTAATACAATCATATATCCTACATTGGAACACAATAGATCAAGTGTCTCATTTTGACAAGAGTTGTACATAATATCGTATATTTTTAAAGACAACTATGTGCAGTTGAGGAGAAAGTTGAAGAACGAAATTAAGTATGAAAGAAAACGATACATAAAAAATGTTGAAGATACCGATTTAGGTAATTTCTGGAATCATGTAACATATAAAAGAAATAATAACTCAAATGTACACACTTTTATTTATAATGGAAGTGAAATTGAAGATAGAGAAACGGCCAATACATTTGCCAGTTATTTTTCGTATATGTTTTTGCCTGAATTAGCTTCATATGATTTAAATTTCAATAAGTATCCTGCTAATGCTGTGTGTAATGAAACATTTGTAATTGATAAAATTACAGCAAGGGACTATAATGACGGCTTAAAAAAACTAAAACCTAAAACATCATCAGGTGATGATGGCATCCCTCCATATTTGCTTGAGGGATGTGGGGAATGGTTACTGCAACCTCTATTACATATCTTCAACCTAATTATTCCAAAGAATACGTTTCCAACTCTATGGAAATCTTCAATAGCTACGCCCATTTTCAAATCTGGCAATAAGAGGGATATTTGTAATTACAGACCTATATCTATAATGTGCGCACCTGCAAAGTTATTTGAACAAATCGTTTATTCTTTTCTCTATAAAAATGTCGAAAGATATATAGCGCCGCAACAACATGGATTTGTGAATAATAAATCGATCAGTTCAATTTCATTTATTTTTAACAATTGCATATATGAAGCTATGGAATATAACTCTCAACTAGATACAGTCTACACGGACTTCTGCAAGGCTTTTGATAGAGTGAGTCACGATGTTCTGTTGTCAAAGATAAATAGATTCGGACTTACTTACAAAATAGATATATAAAGGTGAAACAGAACGGTAATGTGTCTGGAAAATTTGAGGCTAATTCAGGTGTTTCCCAGGGGTCCAATCTAGGCCCTATTGTTCTTAATTTTCATGAATGTTTTACCCTCAGTAATAAATTTTTCTGAATGTCTCTTGTTCACTGATGACCTAAAAGTTTTCAAACGAGTTAATACAGTTCGGGATTGAGTTATGCTTCAAAATAATGTTAATAGTATATATAAATGGAGTTTAGATAATAAATTAAATTTCAATATTAAAAAATGTTTGTGTGTTTAACTATTTCACGGTCAAGAGATCCAATTATATTTGAGTACGCTATTGATAATGAATCCTTATCGCGATGCAAACAAATTAAAGACTTGGGTGTAACTTATGATAATAACTTATGCTGCTTCCTTCATATTATGAGTATATCTAAAAGTGCCAATCAGTTATTGGGCTATATCATTCGGCAATCAACAGGCTTCACTAATATAGATTCAGTTGAACATATATTATGGTATAATTCGTCCAAAATTGGAGTTTGCTGCACTTATATGGTTTACTGAATATTGATTAAGGAACGAGTTTAAAATATTGTCTTTGGGAAATAGCCGAGTACTCGTAGTATTAACCTATTTATATAAAATTATAAACAACAAAATTAACTCACCTGAGATACTATCCCTAATTATATTATTTATTGTCCCATCTAGAGTGACTCGACATAATTTAATGCTCAACATACCTTTCACTCGTACTTCACTACATTCGCCTCTTGTAGCCATGTTACGATTAGCCAATGAATATAATGCAATATTAGATTTGAATTGGTCAGGAAGTCAAAATGTTTTTCGCACGAATATTTTGAAGTCGCTAACTGATTTAAGTATGTAACAGTATTTAATCCGAATAACCTTGCTTTATTTTAAACTTTTATATATTATGAATCTTATACTTTGTTTCTTTTTTCTTTATGTTATATTATTATCCATGTAATTAGACCCTAGTGGTCTGTTTGGATATACATAGATAAATAAATGAATAAAAAGTACAGATTTCTTTTTAATTAATTGTATAAATACTTTCCTTGTACGTTAACCTCACACAGGACTTCTAACATAAGCGAGTATGACAAAATATTCGAACTAATTTGATCGGCAGTTTGCTAGTTGAATAATTTGCTGCACTTGAAGTCACTGTTGAATGTTTGTAGATTACACAGTAATTACTATCGGTTAGGCGTTGTGAGTCAGCGTTAAACAATTTGTTTTTAAATTTTAATAGAATTGTATCATAGTGGATTCTCAGCAATCCAGAAAAGAGGTTATTCCATATGTCGGTACAAAGATCAGTCTCATTTGTATTACCCAGTTATAGCAAGAGTTGTCAGAGTCCTGTAACCCTATAAGTTTAAGAAAGACAACCTAGTGTTTGCGAAGGATGGAATTTTTAATCACCAATTGAGGCACAGTTTAAACTTTTAAACACTGTATTATCAGGCTTAATTACACCCGCCTCAAGACGCACTAAATAATTAGGAGAGTTTAGCGGCAATAGGAGCAATCTTTTGAAAATACCATCTTGTATGTGTTTTTTCAACAATGTTGAGTTACCGGAGGCCCCAGACAGGTACCGAATCGGCAAGTGTATTTATTACAATGGAATGATATAAGGTTATACGCGATTTCCAAGAAGTTATTTTTGAACGTGAGAGCGTATTCATGACAGCACCTATGGCTTGTTTGCATTTGGAAGAACAATTCATTACCTGTTCGCGAAATAGTGGAGAACAAGTGATAGTGACCCCTAAGTATGGATAGTGGTTGGTCATGTCAATTTCAACATTATTGAGCAGGAATTTGTTATTTTTTGCTATCTTATGACCGCCTCTTGAGAAACACATGATTTTAGATTTTGAATTCTTAACGGTGAGTTTGTAAAGGCGAGTATATTGTTCAAGAGTGCGTAGTTTTCATGTTAGATCTATTTCAGAGTCAGCAAGGATAACCATAATCGTCCGCATATGATAGAAGTAACAAATCATTCATATTATCAATATTTATTCCAACCATATTGGTATTCTGAAGAAGTCATCAATATCAGCAATGGATAATCAGAAAAGTAAGGGTCTCAATGGTTCACCCTGCAGAACGCATTCACACCCTCAATGACAACCAATCATACTATATCTAGCAAAACTTGGATGGGTTAGAAATATGCAGTCGTGAAAAATCACAATAGGGTGAGGGACAAAAGAATGGTCCCGTAGCCAATAAAACTGCATATACACCCGAAAAGAAAGAGTCTTAAACGACATCCACTGGTACTGAATTTCCATTTGACCATACCTTCAGAAAGTGTAGGACCAGTACAAGGAGTCGACTGTGTGGGTTTAACATTCGAAATTGAAAGGTTTGTTGTGGATGAGCAAAGGAGTCGATATAAAATCATTCGTTGAAGTGCACGTATCCATAATGTCATTCAGACCAATTTTTCTAATGGTTTGTACTCCAAAAAGGTATAATGGGGCACCATTGTAGGAAATATTACTTAGATTACTTAGTCCGAGTAAAAACCAGCCAATGGTGTTAGCTTTCGGAAACGAATAAGTTTGTTCCAATCAAATTTTATTATAAAATGCTGAGATTGAAGAAATATTCTGCAATACCTCTGCCTCTATGCTATTTGAATGTAACAACATTCTCTCTCATGATAAAATAGCATTCTCAGACTGGTTAGCAATAATATAATTAGCCTTGACGCAGTTGATTGTATGTCATCGTGGTGGAAAAATTTGAGTAAGTGTCAAAATTATTGCTGTCACGTTTCCATTCAAAAATATAATATAATTATTGAATGTTAACTTAATATAATTGTGATTGAGTTCTGTAATATAAATTATCTTTCGTTCATTTCCATTTGAAAATATGTATTCAAAATATTTTATCGTGGAAAGGTATAGCCTGCTACTCAATTAGAATGTACTAGCCTGTCATTAGTGAGTTGTTATAAATTCCGTGAAAGTTTGCAAAAGCGTGCAGCCATTGTCTACAATTTTGTTTATTGTACCACTCTTCTTGATCAGTGCAATTTTTGTTACAGGTCAACAATAGCTATCAACAACGTGTTCAACCGCACGATTTCAATATGAAGGTTAGTAGTACTTACCAAAATAGAAGAGTTCCTCTAGTAACAGTTTCCGGAATCGATCTAGGACTCGACGAAAACAATTTTTTTGGCGGAAAAGCTCGCATTTCGTGCATCGTGAATGTTTTCCATTTGTATCGAAGAGAAAAAAGTCTAATATTTGATGAAGACCGACCTCGACCCAAACCATCATCAGTTCTAGGAACACGAGATGGAAGTTCAGGTATATACAAATGATTCAATTTATAGATTATTCGACGCTTATTTTGTTGCGAAGTAATTCGGAATTTGTGGATAACGCAAACGTGTGCGAACAAAACATAAAAAGTAAACATTCACCAAGTGTGATTGAAACATTTAGGATGTATCTATTTGAGTGAAGATTCATTATTCAAAATTTATTGTAGCCCGTGCCCTGAGAAAAGTCTCAAAGGCTAGTTTTCCTCTTAGAACTATTTTTTGCTTAATTTTTATGATATCTGTGTAAGATTGGAGAAGGAGATAATAACCCGGGAGTGGTCGCTATATGAGATTTTCTCTCACAAAAGTTTCATTTCGTGAAACTGTAAATCTTTTCATCAAGTTTGGTACCTGAGACCCTCCCTAGTTTATTTTTAGAACCCCTTCTGACTAATAGGGGTAGGTCAGTTTACCCTCTCCTTTCAGTTCCTGTTCAACTTCGTTGTAAACAACATCATCCCGTTTCTGTGAGAGATTCTCTCATCGCGCGACCACTCGTGTAAAAGTTTTATTTTTATTTTTTTTTATGTTATTCTTAATTTTTGGTGATTTTACTTATTACTAATTATTTTCATACCATAATGTTTCAACGGGGGAAAAAGTTGGCCGATTTGGGAAGAAAACGATATGAAGAAACACATTCACAAATAGGTAAATAAATTGTGTGGTTTTATATTTTAGATACTTTCTTTTTATTTTCGTTACTTATCATGTTTATTTCTATTCCTAGAGCAATGTGAATGGGCTGGTCCATCTGAACCAGTAATTCTAGAAGATTTGGAAGATGATAGACCCGAAAACCGTCATGATAAATGTGAAAGTGACAGTGAAAGTGAGCATAGTGAACATTATACAGACACCGAACAAAGTGAATCTGAGATGGAGCCGGAACAAGATGATACTAATATACCAAGTTTTTTAGGGAGCGATAAGAAAACCAAGTGGTCGGCCAACCCTCTTCGGAGTCGGAGATTTCGGGCAAGTAAAAAAAACATAGTTACTCATCTTCCAGGGGTAAAACAGTGTGCGAAAAATGCCAAAACAATTTTTGATGCATGGCAATTATTCTTCCCCAAAGAAACAATTGATTATATTGTTTCATGCACGAACATATATTTAGACTAAATGCGAGAAAATTATTCTCGGGCAAGAGACTGTGGAGCTACCGATTGCGATGAAGTTCACGCATTACTAGGTCTTTTGTATATGGCAGGAGTGAAAAAGGCAAATCACCTAAATATAAGTGAGCTATGGACCTCTGATGGAACGGGGGTTGAATGCTTTAGACAACAATGCCGCTAAGACGTTTTTATTTGCTACTTCGTGCACTAAGATTCGATGATTATCGAGACAGAGAAAGTCGAAAAGCTGTCGATAATCTTGCCCCCATTCGAAAGGTATTTGATGAGTTTGTAGCTCGGTGCCAGTCGAATTATCAGATAGGCGAATATACAACAGTTGATGAAATGCTTGAAGCTTTCCGTAGTCGATGCAGATTCAGGCAATATATGGGTAGCAAACCTGCAAAGTACGGCATAAAAATTTGGGCTTTAGTAGACTCTCGAATGTTTTATACTTCGAATCTAGAGGTATATGCGGGAAAACAACCAGAAGGTCCCTTCAAACTTGATAACAGTGCTCGAAGTATAGTCCTCAGAATTACCAAACCAATTCTAAATACTGGAAGGAACGTAACGATGGACAATTACTTTACTTCTGTGCCTTTAGGAAATGAGCTCCTCCAAAAACGAACGACAATTGTTGGAACAATAAGGAAAAATAAAAGGGAAATTCCCCCTATTTTTTCTCAAAAAAGACCAATACTAAGTACTATGTTTGCCTATTCACCGACTGGAACACTTGCTTCTTACATACCTGGAAAAAAAAAACGTTTTAAAGTATTCCACTTTTCACGATGATGGGAAAATTGATGAAGAAACTGGTAGCCAATCTAAACCAGAAATAATTACGTATCTAACTAAGGGTGGTGTGGATGTTGTTGATGAAATGAAATCAACATATTCAGTTTCAAGAGTGAGCTGTCGTTGGCCTTTGACCATCTTTTTTTCGTTGATGAATATACGAGTATGTGGTATCAATATTCAGATTATTTATTTCAGCAACACCAATAACAAAATTGATAGAAGAGTTTACCTAAAAAGCCTCGCTCTAGAATTGATGAAAACGCATCAGCAGAAAAGGTATTTGGTTCCAAATTTAGCCTTAGAATTAAAGTCGTCAATAAAAAGGATTGCTAAGATTGAAGATATGCCATCAACATCAACAGAAGTGAGAAAGGAAGGGTTCTGCGCATTCTGTCCAAGAAGAAGCAATACAAAAGTTAAAAAAAGTTGCCATCAATGTGGCAAACCAATTTGCCCACAACACACGGTGTTTACTTGTGAAACATGCCATAATCAACAATTATCTTCTGATTGAATTTTTTACCGCAATTTAAAAACAATTTTTATTAAAAATAATGTCATTAATTAAAAATGTATGACTACAAATTAATGATACTTGTGTTTAATTTTTTAATCTTAGTTATTTATTTTTAATGAATTTAATTAAAACCGGCCATGTTTCAATGTTGTCATAACAACATCAGAGAATGTAATGTCAAGAAATTCAATAAACTATTGTAGATCAATCAATTTTCCCAATTTAATAAGAACACAAATCTCTATTCTATTACAAGCAAACAATTAAATATACATAAAATTTTGGTCCTTCACACCGGATACTTGAAATCGTGTATCAACGCCATTCCAGCAGTACAGTCGCCCATTATTGGTTTCAACGATAGAGGAGGAAGCAAGTTGTATTATAAAGGTAATGACTATTTGATTTCCAAATGTTGCAGTAGGAACCTATTTTCAACCGTACTTTCAATTAAAACTATTGACAAATAGAAATCTAATATCAATATACCCACGATCACAATTTCAACTATAAAAAGTTCATCAAACACTATTAAAAGTGGGCATATTTCTATTCATTTTTTGATATCATGACACTCAAAAAATTGATTCGAAACAGAGAATCTCTAAAGCAAAGCTTAGAGAATCTACGAACGTTTCAAATATCTGTAGATAATAGCAAACCAGACATATCTGACGTTGAGTTCAGAATTGATACGTATAAAAATTTATTAGAAGATTTTCAAACAATCCAGTTGGATATAGAGGAAAAATGCACAGATTCTGAGTTAGAAGAGCATTATCAATTTAGATACAATTTCGAAAATGACTTTTTTGATACTATGGGAGCATTAAAACGCTACATTAAATCAAATAGCAAAATCAACTTACAGAATAATAGCTCCAATAATATACGTAGTACAGACAATTCCAATAATTTCTTGCCAAAAATTAAACTTCCTACATTTAAAGGAGACTATGACAGTTGGTTAACTTTTAAAACAAACTATTTATCGATTGTACACAATAATGAAACCATAAATACTTCAAACAAATACAATTTTTTACGTACTTTTTTAGAAGGGTACGCGAAACAAGTTATAGAAGGCATTGATTTTGACGAAGAACAATATGAAGTTGCTTGGAAAACACTTTGTGAAAGATTTGACAAGAAGCGAATACTAGCAAATAATCATGTTAAGGCAATATTTCAAACAGAGAACATCAAAAAAGAGTCTGCAAGTTTCTATAGAAAATTGATAGATGAAACGTCAAAACATCTTGCTGCCTTAAAACATATAAAATTAAGCGATGAAGAAAGCTGTAACATATTTTTAATTTATTCAATCAATTCTAAACTAGATTTAAATTTGCAAAAGAAGTGGGAAGAGTTTCAACCCACAAATGATTTGCCAACATTAAAAGAGTTTTTCAATTTTTCAAATAAAAAGGCAGACGCTTTAAAAAATTGGCAGCAAAATCAATTTACTTTCTCAAAACCAAATTATTCACATAATTCAAGCTATCCAGTAAATTCTTACAAAAAACCATTTGTTTCTAGAAATGAAGTACAATGTAATCTTTCAGTCAATTCAATTGAATGTGATTTGTGTAAAGGAGATCACACTATATATACTTGTAACGACTTTTTGCAATTATCACCAGCTGAACGATTCAATAAGGTAAAACAATTGAGACTCTGCATGAATTGTCTTAAAACAGGCTATAACAAAGATCAATGTAAATTAGGGCACTGTAAAAAATGTCCCCAAAAACACAGCACTTTATTACATAACGATTCACATTGCAAATCAACCAACAATAATGAAGCATCTAGTGCAACCAATCCTCAAACTATAATTAATGACACCCCAGCTGAAAATCAAATGCAATTCTTAGTTGAACACAGGATACCAGCCTCCCAAGTATTATTGTCCACTGTCACTTTTCAAGTCCAAGACAAAAGTAACAATTTTCACTAAGCCAGAGCAATTTTAGACAGTGGAGCCCAATCCAATTTGATCACTCAAGAATTTTGTCACAAACTTAAATTACCATCATCAAACGCTAATATTTCAATTATGGGTATAAACCAAACTAAATCGATTATAAACAAAAAATGTTCTATCACACTTTGCTCAAATATTTCCAATTTCTCCAGTTCCATTGACTGTCCAGTAGTTCCTACAATTATTAACAGTACCCCATCTCAATTTGTTAATCACTACTATTAGAGCATTCCAAGTGACATCAAGCTATCTGATCCTCAATTTTATGAACCAGGAGATATTGACATATTAATTGGAGCAAGTGAATTCTGGAATATTGTTTGTCAAGGACAAATAAAACTTGGCAAGCATTTGCCAACACTGCAAAATACCAAATTAGGTTGGGTCATTGCAGGTGTAGCTCCTGTTTCTAAATCAACAACACAATCTTCATCCATTTTGCATTTGTCAAGTAATAATTTTTGTCAAGAAGATGATCAATTACGCAAGTTTTGGGAACTTGAAGAAATTCCATTTAATAATTTTGTATCCAAAGACGACCTTGAATGTGAAACATTGTTCAAAGATACTACTACCAGATCATTAAGTGGCAAGTATGTTGTTAAAATTCCTTTCAAATATTCTCCAAACCTATTGGGAGATTCTTTCGACATTGCAGTAAAACGTTTTTATGCATTAGAAAATAAGTTGAATTCGAAGCCCCTATTAAAATCTCTTTATAAGCAATTTATTGATGAATATAAGGAACTCGATCATTTACAAGATGTAACCTTAACCAATTATACAGAATCGCAAAGTTACTATTTACCACATCATAGTGTATACAAAGAATTAAGCCTCACAACAAAATTACGTGTTGTTTTTGATGGAAGTTGTAAAACCACTAGCGGTTGGTCATTGAATGATCTACAATATATAGGTCCAAAAATACAAAATAATATTTTCAACATACTTGTTCGATTTAGACAATATAAGTATGTATTATCAGCTGATGTTAGTAAAATGTATCGTCAAATAATAATCCATCCTGAACATCAACCATTCCAAAGAATTATATGGCGAGACAATCCTCATAATTCATAATTCTTTATCTATTCTTCAGTTGACTACCGTCACGTATGGTACAGCTGCAGCCCCTTTCTTAGCTATTAGGTGCTTACACCAATTAGCTGAAGATAATTCAAATAAACTTCCAGAAGCATCTCACACAATTCTGAATGATTTTTATGTTGACGACCTTCTAACAGGTGCCAATGATTTCCAAACATTATCAAAACTATGTACAGATATTATATCAATTCTCAATTCGGCTCATTTTCAACTAAGAAAATGGATTTCAAACTCTCAAGAACTTATTGATATACTTCAAAAAACAAACATTTCCAATTATATTCTTCAGATAGGAGAAACAGAAGCTTCCAAGACACTGGGTGTTCAGTGGCAAAGCCAATCCGATACAATTACATTTTCTATTCCTGAAAATTCCAGCAAGCTAAATCAAATTATTACTAAAAGATTAATATTATCTCAAATTTCAAAAATATTTGATCCCTTGGGTCTTCTTAGCCCCAGTATTATTATTGCAAAAATACTGATACAACACTTATGGACAAAACAACTAGCTTGGGATGAACCAATCACAGATGACCTCCTATCAATTTGGAACGATTTCTCTAGCCAATTACAAGCTTTTAATGATCTAAGAATCCTAGAAACGTAACTTCTATCAATTCTAAATTAGTTGAATTGCATTGCTTTTCTGACGCATCTCAAAAGGCATATGCTTCATGCATATATACACGTAGTTACAATTCTGTAGAAGATAAATATGTATGCAACCTTCTTTGTGCGAAATCTAAGGTTTCCCCTATTAAAACCACAACAATTCCAAGATTAGAGCTATGTGCAGCTCTTCTGGGCGCACAGTTATCTGAACAAGTCAATAAAGCATTATCTAATTCAATTCCAACAATCTATTGGAGCGATTCTCAAGTTTTGTTAGCCTGGTTAAAGCTTGAACCATCCCGACTTCAACAATTTGTTGCAAATAGAATTTCAAAAATACAACAACTGACTAACACTTAAAGTTGGAATTATATTCCCAGTCAACAGAATCCTGCAGATATAGCATCCAGAGGTATATCACCTACACAATTAATGAATTCCCAATTTTGGTGGCACGGTCCAAACTTTTTAAATGAAAATTCAGATAACTGGTTTTGTGACACATTTACAAATAATGAAAGTTTATTACCAGAATTGAAGAAAGAATCTAATATATTACTATCTTCAATTACGAACAATTATAATACATTTCCATTATTCAATAGGTACTCGTGTTTTATGAAATTAACACGAGTCACAGCATACATTTTTCGATTTTTTAAGAATATCAAGTTAAAAATACAATCTAAACCAATTCTTACCGATCCCCTTAATGCATATGAGATAAATCACTCTCAATTACAGTTGATAAAAATTGCTGAGCAAGAGTCATTTTCACAAGAAATTGGAATTTCAAAAAATAAACAGCATATACCAAAAAACAAGAAATTAGCATCGTTATTGCCACATCTGGATAAAGACAATATTCTCAGAGTTGGAGGAAGATTACGCTTTACTTCATTGAATTACAATATCAAACACCCAATTTTATTATGTTCTAGACATATATTATCCAAACTTATCATCGCTTATAAACACAAAGTACTTTTACATGCAAGCACGCAATGTTTAGTAGCATCAGTACGTCAAAAATATTGGATAATAGGTGCCAAAAATTTAGCAAAAAAGGTAATTAAACAATGCATAACATGTTTTAAGATGAAACCAGATTTTTGTAAAGCGCCTATGTCAAATCTTCCTAGCAATCGAGTTACTCAGTCATTCCCGTTTCAATACACAGGCATCGATTATGCTGGTCCATTTCATGTAGCAGACAGAAAAGGTCGAGGTAATAAAATTACTAAGGCTTATGTTTGTGTTTTTGTTTGTTTTTCTACAAAGTCAATTCACTTGGAGCTAGTTAGCACACTAACCAGTGAACATTGTCTATCTTGTTTGCGTCGATTTACTTCTAGGAGAGGCTTACCCTCTCACATCTATTCTGATAATGGCTCAACGTTTATTGGAGCTTATAATGAGCTTTAAAGACATTGGTCAATTTTTATATCGCTCTCAAAATACTATATTAGAGTTTGCTTCAAATGAAGGTTTCGTTTGGCATCATATTCCCCCTTATAGCCCAAATTTTGGAGGTTTGTGGGAAGCTTCGGTAAAAAGCATGAAATTTCATTTGAAAAGAATTTTGAAAGACACTGTTGCAACATTTGAGGAATTTAATACATTACTTATACAAATTGAAGGAATTCTCAAGACCATTATGCGCATTGTCTAACGATCCCAACGATCTCCTCCCCATTTCTCCATCCCATTTTCTCATTGGACGGTCCATTACTGCTCCACCAGAATTAGAACTGCAAGATATACCGTCTAACAGACTATCAAGATTACAATTTATACAGCAGCTACAGCAACAATTTTGGAACAGGTTTTCCAAGGAATATGTCACACAATTGCACAATCAATACAAATGGCGTGAAAACCCAACACTTTGATGTGGGTACCTTAGTTTTAGTGAAGCACCCACACCAGCCATCATTCAATTGGAATATTGGCAGAATTTTGAAACTTTATCCTGGAAGACAAAATTTCCAGAGTAGCAGACATCAAAACTTCTCAAGGAACTATCAAGCGACCTATACGAGACTTATGTCCACTTCCCCTCCAGGATGAAGATAATTTTTCACAAACTTCTCATTCAAAACAAAAGTGATGGGAGAAGTGTTCGTTTTATGTTTTAATTACGTTAAAAATGTTTATGAACTATTTCGCAAAATTGTAAATTTGAAGGTTCCCTTCAAGGTGGGGGCTATGTTCAATTTTCTATTTTTAATCTTAGTTATTTATTTTTAATGAATTTAATTAAAACCGGCCATGTTTCAATGTTGTCATAACAACATCAGAGAATGTAATGTCAAGAAATTCAATAAACTATTGTAGATCAATCAATTTTCCCAATTTAATAAGAACACAAATCTCTATTCTATTACAAGCAAACAATTAAATATACAACTTGTTCAATTAAAAAAAAATTCTTTGTAATATAATGTACGAATTTGCAATAAACGTTTTTCCTTAAAAGATATTATTTTTTATTATACCATACCATCCAAACATCTAAAATGAAGCTTGATACAGGTGTTTAAAAAATTCATGGTTATGTAGAATTTAAGGGTAAAGAAAAGTGAAAAACATTTTTAAAAAGGAGCTGTGAGAGAAACTCTCACGGGCGACCAATAGCGTGAAAGTTGGCGTAGCGACCGCTCCCGGGTTCCTGAAGGGTTTGTTATGCACTTGATAGCGGTACAAGAATTCAGCTAGAAGCTGCTTCTTTACAATAAGTGAAACAAGCTGAATTAAAGTAAATTGACATATTATTATATTCATGAAGCCTTCAGAGTTGGCGTCGAAACACGCACATGCCGGCTTGAATCATTGAGCGCGAACACAAACAACAATAACCGCGTATGATAACAACTATTAACAGATATAGAGAAATTACAATAGTGTGAATTATTCAAATAGAAAAACAACATGACTGTCCAAGCGATTTTCACGATAGCTATAAATTATAAATTTTCATAAACTTGGCAACGCCGTGTAGAGCTTCCATTAACGGCAGGTTACTTTGCCGCGCTTCCGGCAAAAGTGATTTGTATTGATAGAGGGTTGGAATGGTAGAAATAACTTTGTTACCTGGATATGCACTAAAAGCACTGGCTTTAATTACTAACAATAAATGATGGTGAATCCATAAGGTATGGATTTGAAATGGGAAAGTTGGCGTTTTATCACAAGAACACAAAGGATGCTTTCAGGGTAAAGGCTCAAGGAGTAGAGAGATTTGTAGGGAACTGAAGGCAAGGGTGGGCACGTTGCTCTTCGAGTTGCTCCGGGTAAGCGGAGATTACCAAAATTTGAAAAAGGGGTTTGAAACTTTAGGGTAGTTTGAATATGCAGGAGAGCATCAAGGGAAAATTGAAAGAAGCGAACGGCGTCACATGATATTGAATAAACTTGTTTTAACAATATCCTTAAGCTTCTATTTGGTTGAGTCTGCCTATCTTATCGAGCAGTCTCTCAGGTGATAGAATTTCGGTAGCGCTTTTTTTTTTGTCTATGTGAATCGGTTTTTTTTTCTTCCATTCCACAAAATTTACAATCTTTGTGCTCTGCTAGTTTGGGCGGCAATCAGGCGTCAATCTCCTATCACTCTCTTGGGGCAGTCTTATTTTCAGCAGTAATACCCCTAGAGTCTTGATAATACCGAGATAATTTTGTCATAGAGAATGCTGAAAGCGTGCTTGAAACATTCTCTATGACAAAATTTTGAGTATTTATCAAGACCCGAGGAGCATTCATAAGATAATTTTTTACTTTGTAGATATCAAAAAATTGATTGTCAATCTGACGTTTAATAATTCATTAGTTCTAATCAAACAAATATTGTTCATTTTTATTTAAAACTACAGTTGCGAAAAGTACAATTGGTAAATTAATATATAATAATGAATACCAATAACTAATACCAAATCTTCGCGACATTTTCAATCCAGTTGTCAGTTCGACGTTTAATTGATTTTTAATGAAAAATAAACAACAAACTGGAAACACTACATGTAGGGTATTATCGCTGTAATTCCGAGGTGATAAAATTTGACACATGACTTAAACTTAAGTAATTTGATTGGTTACTATATTTAGTAAAAAATTATCTTCAAATACTGTAAAGGGCTCTTATCGAAAAAACTGTTTTGGATTGTAGTTGAACCTTCGTGAAGACATGATACGGTGAAATTTTCCATCCAAGTTCACTGAATGACCTTTATTGACTCAAATCCCTTAATAAATGACCAAATCTTTGGCGTCTGTTTGTGATACAATGTCTTGATGATAATTTATGTACCATTCAAAACAATAATAAGCGTTATAGTTTGCATGGATATCAGTTTTTTTGCTGTTTCACCTATTTCACAATGTATATACAAAGCCACAAAGACATCGATCTAAATTTATCAAACGATTGTACTGAACCTCAAACTGTGAATAACTAATTAATTTCTTATCTTTAACGCTTGAATCACTTTTTGAAGTTTTATTACTGTCATTGTCAAAAATAAAGATTTTGAATTCACAATGTTTTTCACTTAGAAAGGTTCCCCTTCACTTCACTATTCGTCCAAATATATTCATAAACTCTTCTAAAATTTCCTCTTCGTGTCAATTGAGGTTATTGTATAAATAAGAATTGGCTAACTGGATATTTTCAGAGATATTGAGTGAGGTTATATCTACTTCGTTACTTGGTAATTTATTCACAAAATCTTCATTGAAAGCTAGCACCAGAAATACCAGCGATAGATATATCAACCTTGTGCTGAGACAATTCAAGTGGGGAATGACATAATTTTTGTACTTTGTGATGCTGAGTCTAGTAGTGGCAATGTAATATAAATTTTTCCGTCACTAGCAAGGACGTAGAATTGCGCAGTTGCCTTGGATTATTGGATTCAGCGTGTTGAAGAATAATGTGCCAGTCTTTGCTTCTCCGATATGGCCCTAACTTATGAAGTATCATGCTATAACTTGCTCCCAAATAGGCGCACATTTTGGATTATAAAACAATAGTATATTAAAGTGCTTTATTTCGAAAAATCGCGCGTGTTTAGACCAGTTATCCACGAATACTTTACGCTATTTTTTTATGGGTGCACTTTGAAATTAAAAATACTGGTCTATAACTACTACAACAAGAGGAAATGGAAATCATAGATGGAAATGAGAACTAAATGTCAAATGGTTGAATTCGTGATGTATATTATGTATACCTTGCGTTGTCATGGAAATGAGAAAAACATAAACTAATTTGTATTTTGATGGAAGTTCAACCTTATTGAGTTCTGTGAATGTCAATAGTATCAATTTAAATACCATTTCCTTAGATTTGAAAAATCGAAATATTAATATTTCAAACAATACCAACGGCACTTTCCATTTTAATTTAAAAATTTGACATTGTTAAATATCGTTCGCATAAAACTTTGACGTTACAGACTACTCCTGTCAGATCAATAATAATAAAATTGTCATTTAGACATGATTCAGACCATAGATTTAGACTTCGTTTCTCGAGTTGTTGATGTTACCATGGTAACTTTAAAACACGCGCGTTTTTTAAAATTTGATTCAAACACGCTGGGGCGTGCTTTAAATAGGTAAAATGGTTTACCAATAAAAAAAAGTTACATATTTTCAATCAGTACTTCGATTCCAAAAATTCCGCAGGAGAATATAGAATGGTCCCTTTCACAGTATTTACAAGTATAGCTACTAACAACAAGAGTGTTACTATTAGAGTTTGCATTGGAATTAGACTTGTGCTGTGATTTTGTTTTATGGTCAGTTTGTTCATCGAAATTTTTGGGTTCTATTATTTCAAGCAAATCCGCACGACTTTCAAATTGGATTTATCAGTTGTGAAATATTATCTTTCTTTTATGCTGGTGACTTCTAGTCTAAAGGTAGGTAATGGAGAAAAAAATGGATAATAAACTTTTCTAATGCTCGCATATGCTTATGAATATCATTAATAAGTTTGATAATTTCATGGGATGGTTGTTTGAGACAATTTTTTACAATTTTTGACCATAAATGGCAAATATGGCCAATTGATTAATTTCACTTCCACTATATTAGTTAACAATCAGAAAAATGTTTAGACCCGTATAGACATATTAAAAAAATATATACAAGCTACTCCATTCAAAAGACTTAATAGTATGGACCTTTTGCGCCATTCATCAATTATAGCTTTCGCAAAAAAATGGTTTTCCAACTATTTTTCATACATCTTCTACTCTGCTTTACCGTGTAAGATTTTCTGAATGTGACCATCACACACCTTATAGAGCATATAAAGGCGTTTGAGATGCCTAGCAGTACTATTTTCTTTATAGAGTTTTGCCAATGTAGTAAACTATTTTGTCTTCTTCTTATTTTGACTGTCTGCCATGTATGTCTTATGTTTTCTGTGGTCACTCCTTCGACAGATATCCTCATTAGTAACTATTTTAACCTTGTATGTATGTATTTTGGGGTGACATTTACTGAGACCTAAAAGATCTGTATCCTTATCATGGGGTTCATTCGTGGAAGTGGTAGGGCTTTTTGTTGTAGAGCTGTGACGCTGTAGAAAGGCTTAAGGTTGAGCTTTTGTTATATCTTCGTTCGGAAAACTGAGGAACCCTTGGTTTTGGTGATTGTGTGACAAGGGCATAAACCCACATGTTAGAGTCCTATTAATTATCTACTAACAGTTTTTTTTATTTGTCCATTTCAATGGAACTCATTTTGTCTGAATCACCCGAACTGTTGAAGTTTAGTGTGTTTTACACTGTTTAACGTATTTTCATCACTAATTGCTCATTTATTTTGCGGCAAATTTTACAACGAAGCTGTCGCAAACTACAAGTCGAGTAGAGCTGGATGATATAAATTTGAAGGGAATGAACATAACAAACAACACCCATTAGTTAATTAGTTAATGAATGAAGCTTCGCAGCAATGCCCATTTAATTTTCAAATATATTTGATGAATCTTAGAATTCCAAGTTTTAGATAATTTTACCAAAACATAGGAACCCATTGTGACTAATAAATATATTGAATGTTTGAATTTTTGTTACAGAAGCAACATCTACCAGTGTTCCATTCCACGTACTCCTTACAATGTTGGTGCAATTTAGTTATGTGATTCGGTAATAAATAATCTTTAGTGGCTTATAGCAAGACGACGTTTTTGAACTAGAAGCCGATGTTTTATAAATATGGACATCCAGCATCAGTGGAAAAAGTTGTGATATAGACAATTAATTTTATTTGTATATATATGATAAGTGATGATTCATCCCGTTCTGAAAACATGCCAGCTTCATAAACGTTGCTTGATTATTTCAGTTTAATCGTTTGAGAAAATAATTCAACACAATGGATAAAAATGCTTTCATTTTACTTCTACCACTGATTACCAAAGTGAATAGTTTAAATCTGGAATAATAGTAGTAGCTTTTGATTTCTCGATTTCCCCCTAATTTAGATGGTTTAAACATTTAACTAAATACCTGTCAGTTTTTGAGATAACTAAGTGAATCCTATGCGAGATGCATACGGTGTATGTGATTGTCTTGTGGAAAAAATCATGAGAAATTCACGAGAAATAATATTTCAGGAAATACATCAACTGCTGCTCTGTATTCATCCAGAGCTAGGAAGAGGTATGATAGGAGCGATGTAGTGGTCACAATAAATAATCTGTCATTCCGTCGATGTCGTATTCGTCACCTTTCCAGATGTCGTTTTGAGAATTGATGACTACTGGCTACGCTCCTAGAATGGCTGGTTTGCTCGTAGTCCTGTAATTTTTGCCAGTGGGTATCCCTTATAATTGTTGGATGTTTTCCATGGCACTTTGCACAGGTGACTGACTTCTCCCATGGTCCTAGGAGCTTGTTGGAGTAGTGTAGTCCTCAACATTAGACTCACTTGGTGTTCACTCTGCATATTGTCTGTCCTTGGTAAAGTCTAGCAGTTGTAGCGTTGCGTAGGTCCATTCCCTTTTTCCTGTTCTTCCCGTCTTTTTTCAGTTGTTGTATGTGTTTGGTTTTCCTGATCTTTTCCTTCTCTCCTGGAGCTTATTGACGTCCTCGCTGTTTGCCAGTCCCCGGATTACAATTATTTCTTTTTTCTTCTTGTAGTGTGTGGGTGTACTATTCCACTCTCTTGCGTTTCTCGTTCAGGTACCTTGTAATCTTCAGGTCTTTGCAGGCGACTTTCACTCTCAGTCCCCTATTTTGTTCTCCTAGCTCATCATACTCGTAGTTCGAGGATCCATAGTAGACACTTTTGGGGGGAATTTTGTTTTTTCTTCGACATAATTGTCCCTGTCCTCTTCAGATCCTGAAGAACATCTAATGAACAAAAGTTCAGCCCTCCATCCTACCGCTTTTCTCAACCCCGATTGTTCGCTTCTGAGTAATTAGAACACGTCCTATCTACTAGGCTGCTCACTATTCACTCTGACTAGTCATATAACGGTATTGCTCACCAAAAGGAACAAAGGTGTAGGGAGATAATGGTGAGGAACTGGTAGGTGTAATTTTGATTGGTGATAAATGGATACAATCACTTCACACTAAAGGATGAATAATTAGTCGAAACTGAACATAAACATAATTTTCAAATTTACTCAACCAATGATATAACATGTCGAATATATACAAACGAGCAAACACGCCTTGTACCTCTTGAAGAAAACCTCTTGCAGTTTATGTTAGACCAATTCTTGGATATGCAAATCCTAATGTGGTCCACCGTACGTAGATTGTTGGAACAAATATTTCATGAAACATTTTTATGAAAACTGGCAGCTTTTTAAGAACGGAATTAGTCAGAGTAACATAAATGAAATAAATGAACAACGTTTCACTAGAAAAGCGACCACAGTTATCTTGTTACTGCAACATATTTTAAGAAATATCTAAACATTGAAAAGAACTCTCAAATATGTATTTGGATTGTCAAAATAAATGACGCGTATAATTGAAATGTGGAAGTCAAGCTTAGGTGAAGCTTCTGGGAAATAGAGTTTGAAAAATTGAATTAATGAATTAGTGCGTAGTGTACGAGGAAAGTGGACGCTTCTTGAGAGAAACTAAAGTTTACCATTAAAAAAATGCTATTGCACATATGTGACAATAGCTTCAATCACTATGTAACTGTATTTGTAGAATATATGTTTGTAAGCCATGATTCCTTGGAAATTTTCCAAAAACATTACAAATATTAATTTATTTTCCTGTTTTTCAGTTCAATTCTGCGTACCTATATTATGATTTTGCGGATATTGGCGTGAAACAACGTATAGGCTCTAATTATGTTATGATGTATATGATGCGAGTGTCCGGAGTTATCGTCAATAAGAGAGTGTGTGTTCGGTGAGTCTTGGCCTACACCTGCCGATATAAAGGAGATGTCTCCCAGTGACCTGTCCACCTTCCTGAGAAGGACAGGATGGACAATGACCTAGGAGGACAACTCCTCGGGAGGATGTACAATGGGTCACATGTGGCCTAAGTGCTGTGAGCCTACACACTCACCCTCCCTACTCTACAGATACAGATATGTTATGATGAAAAAATCTGACAAGATCATTAACAACTGGAATAAGTATTCGTAGATAAGGAAATATAATAATAATATTAATAATAATATGCTGTCGTTTCAATCAGTATTTTCTTAGAAAACACCAGTGAAGGCTTGAGGTACCTACTTCGGTAGTTTGAAATGATCAATGAATTTTTAATAAACGCCTCTTTCGGGTGCGAGGCACGTGGTTTCATACTGTTGAGATATATGTTTGACCCTGAAGATTGTTGTTGATAAGATTACTAGCAGTGATGTGCGTGGGTTGAAAAAGGAAGACTTGTATAGGCGACTTAATGCTATCACGAGATGCAAAAATCATGGAATAAGCTTACTTATCCGAATTTATTCTGTAACATTAATAATCAATAAAATTATTCATTGGAGGCCAAGAAAATGAGTTGTATTCCTGAAACCGCTTAACTTAATTTATGTTTGTAGATGAAGCACTATTCCAATAAATGATTGATCAACTGATTGGTATAATAATTCATAAATATTCATTACTCCATGGATTATTATTGTTAACATTATCTGAGTGTACTTCTGCTAAGCACTTGCTGGTAATGTCAACCTATCCCGATAGAGTTTGAACGCAAATATTAGGTGAATGTTAAATTTGACGCTGGTTTTATGCGTGGGTATATTTTGAAGCCGTGATGCGTATCGTTGAGTAGATTGGAGAGTGGTTCATTTCCGAACAAATCGAAAGTGTACTAAGGGAGTCAACCTGGAATATCTCCCTACAGATAGAAATTTCATCAGTTTCGACGTATTGACCATTCATTTGTAAATTAAGGTTTCTTCGCCAGTACTTCATCAATGATTGAAGAAAGTAACAAGAGTTGGGTGTACTTTTCAATATGCAAAACTTCAACAAGCAAGGAGTGTGAAACCCTATCAAATGCTTTCTTGTAATCTACGAAAGCGGTATATAGATGTTGCGATGCTCCTTTTGCGCCTATTTTAGTATTACTGAAACTATGATGAGTTGTTCTTTGCATTTTTGGTGATTTTGTCTGCACCCTTTCTGTTATTATTTTCATTTTCATCTGAAGTATACACTTGCTCAGCCCTTGCTGGTAATGTTCAAATATCTCGAGTGTGTGTAAACGCAAATGGGACTAGGTTCGGAAGTCACATATTTGTAAATTCACGGACAGTGTGACAGGTTGCAACGTAATATTTACAACCTATGTAGTCGTACATCGACTAACTATCAATTCGACGACAGTCCGAGATGCTCGCGGGAGATAGTCGTGCGGTCCACAAATATAAATTATGTCAAATGGGCGCCAGATAAATTGTCCCAAGCATCCTCCAAATGAACTCCAACTTACCAAAGGTTCATTGCAATATTATCGACGTCTTAATATACATACAAAAGTAAGCTTCTTATAGGTTGAGTTCAAATGTTTAATTCATGATAGTATTATTAATATACAAGTTTCATTAAATGACCTGTAAAATGACACTACGTAGACTCCACTAATATACTGACCGCTAAGGTAAGGTAGGTGTAGTTTAGTCGCTGTAGGTAGAATAACTTAAAATATGTAAAAAAAGTGTAACACAACACTTAGACGCCGTTTACAAATAATAAATTTACCACACTACATAAATTATTAAATTATCCGCAATAAGTGAGGAGAAAAAGCCTTGAGGCATTAGTAGAATTACTACTAACTTAATTATTATATAGTATCTATCAATAAAAAATGAATCTTGCATTTAACAAGTAATAAGCAACAAAATCATTAACGGTTCTGATAAATACAAGGAAGCGAAACGACGCACTGGAACGCTCAAATCTACAGACACAAATTTATATCCAGACTAAATAGTACACCTATCTGAATGAGTTGCAGCGAATTATTAGTAGGAGATAAGGTACAGCTCGTACTAAAATATTAGATTCAGCGAGTAGGTAGCTTAAACAAATTTGCGTGACTCCTTAGAACCCTAGAAAAGAAAGCAACAATTACCATTCCCATTATGTCTTCAGCTTGCTTTTTAGCGAGCGAGCTAACGATAATAAATCAATTATTATTTACGTAGGTATATCTCGTTGATTTTTTTTGAAGATAACATTTAATTCACTATACGTGATTTAGTATCCCACAATTTATGTTTGATTTCTTATATATATGGCACAAAGAAAAAAATACCAAACATAATAAATTTTCTAAATAATTAATTTCCCTTTTAAGAGCTACACCACTGTATGGAAATCAATAAAATTATTTTGGTAAGAACGTATAGTTAATAAAAAACGCTACTATTCAAAACTGATTAATCATAATTTTTAAACAGAAATGATCGTCTTGTTTCCAAAAGTTGTAATGGCAAAAACTAACAATACGAAATAAGTTGTCGAAAGAAACGAGCAACCGGTATATTGATGGACTGTAACCATCACCAAGATTCTTAAGTTGACTTTATTACAAACACTTGCTAATTAAATAATATAGGTCTTACCCTGGCCAAGGGGTTCCTTGGGTTGTTCCTAGGATATGCTGTAAGTAACGTAAGACTGGTGAAATCTCCAATAAATATAGTGATTTAAGGCCTCAATATTCTTCCTAAAGGGAGAAATACAACAGTTAGAGCAACACTACTTTAATAATTATTTTGCTAAACTAAGCTACATAAACTTTTTAGCTTTCCTTAGCTAAAAACTACATATACACCAACAAGAGAAGTAAAGAAGAAAAAACGACATACCTGGTCTTTGTATTTGAAACAGCAACTACGCGGTAAGCGGCACAAATCCTTCAATAAAGAGGTTACAAGAGATATTTGAACAGTCCAAACTAACAATCCAATTAACTAAAATTACTTGTAATAATTTCTCACTAGAGTAAAAAAATCCCTTAACAGATTATCAACCTGGGCTATTCATATTTTTTTTCTAGCAAGATGCACACTTCAGATCCACGAGGTACCATCATCCAGTAACACCGGAAGTCAAAACTGTCAACCACTGTCGATAACTGAAGGTGGGGTATCAAATTCAACATTCGAATTCCACGTTCAGGACCAACGAAAACTAATGATAATATAATCAATATACTTTTAACGATGCCACTAATCGACAACCCAAAATACAAGCAAGGAATTTTTAACAATTTTGAAATACCTAGAGCTGGAATACTTAACGTTGATTATTAACGTTACAAGGTATTCAAAATTGAAACCTTCTGCAGATCGATGTATGTATTTATGTGAAAATCTAGTAAGGAGAGGCAGTCTTGTAGAGTTTTGGGAATAAGTCCCGTAGATGAAGCGATGCCCGGCAATACCTCTATTTTCCTTGCATGCTACATCTATCTTCCCTTTTTGCAGCCTTGGTGATCTCGTCTGCACCTCTCCTGTTCTTCCGACAGAATGTTGTTTTCGTCCACATGTCTTCAAATACGGTTAGTAATGCAGGACGCTAATATTTCATATATAGTTGGAAGGCAAGTTTTGGGTCTATACTGGGTAAGATCTTGAGTTTGATGCTTATTGGGAAGCAAGTAGGTCGAACCCAGTGGTGTCAGAAATGTTGGTGTATCTTCCGGATTTTGCAAAATGTGTGGAAATAATGTTTCCATTGCCACATGCAGACTGTCAAACTTCTTTTACCAAAAGTTTTGGACATGGTCAACTCCTGGTGTCTTCCAATCACTGGTACTTTTTATAGCTTCGGTTACTTAGCTTGCTGTCAAGTTAACAAGAGGCATTGGTACAATTCTAATTGTTTCCTCCTCAGTTTTTATCCAGTTAGCGTTGGATTTATGTTCAACAGGCTTAGACCATAATGAAGACCAATATTCCGTCAGCTGTTCTTTATATGGAAGTCTTTGGTTGTGATTGTTCACTGTTCCGCTAGTTGCCTGTGAAATAACTTCTGATTGCTATTGAGTAGGTAATTTTGTTGTTTTCTTTTCGTGCATTTGACATATCGTGACAAACGTTTGGATTTTGCCTGAGTGAATCCATAAATCTGTTTGTTAAGGTTTCAAGTTGTTTTTGAACTCTGTTAACTACCTCAACTCCCTTCTGATGTCATCAATGGATCTTCTCAGCCGGCATTGCCACCACGGCTTAAGCTGTTTGTAGTCCTCACCCCGATTGTTCTCAGGGAATTGGATTTGTTGACTTTGAATTCGAAGCACTGCCACCGCTCCAAAATATATGAGAGTGTGAAGTTGTTCTAGTGCTTCGCAGTCTTTAGCATGATTATGAAGTAGTAAGTTTACTGCTGCTATTATGCTGTTAGTGCTCTTATTAGTTCGCAGCTTGGGTAGTTTTGGCCGGTGTATTGGGTTGGTGCCATCAAATTCCGCTAGTGCTTCACAAAGTTCTTTATGATAGTTGTGGTAAAATCAAACAAAGTAAATAAGATATTTAGCTTAAATTAGCTTCAATCCGACTCAATATAAAATACACATGACACGACTTGTCAATCAATGTAAAGAATAATCATAGACATTAATAGTCGGTGACAAGGAGGTTTATACGTCATTCTCCCCGTCTATGTTTTCTCCTCCTACCACAAAGTCGTGTAGATGAGGAGGTAGCCGGCGATTCCTCTTGGGTCTTTCGTTGGCAGGTGTTTCTCCTCTAACTTCTTGTGAAGTGCCCGGAACATTCACGTCTTGAGGATCTGGAGTAGGGCCGTCCGCGTTCACTGAATGAAGGGATTCATAAAAGGAATCATCTTCAAATGACTCTTCAATTGAAGAGCGAGAATCGTTCGGAAGCGGGGCTAAATGCCTATTAGACACTGTACTCTGCGTGCCGTTCGACCTTCGAATTACGGAATAGTGTGGATTATAGTCTAGCAGTTCAGCTTCTTTCACCAAGGGATCGTTTTTTGAGCGAACGTGATTTTTAACGAGAACCGGTCCTGGCGCTAGCCATGTAGGCATTGATTCTCCATTGGGCGACCTCCGCGGATGTTTAAAAAGTCTCTCGTGAGGCGTCTCATTGGTAGATGTGCAGAGGAGTGATCTACTGTTATGTTGTTGGAGCGCAAGCTGAGTTGTACTGCACGCCACAGAGTACCATTAAGGCGTTCTACTTGGCCATTTCCTCGTGGATTGTACGGAGTAGTTCGGGAAGAGGCAACACCGTTAGCTCTCAATAAAGTTTTAAGTTCTTCTGACCTAAAGGAGCTTCCTCTGTCGCTATGGATGTACAGTGGTTGTCCAAACGTACTTACTAAAAAGGTCTTGTAAACATTTGATGATCATTGCAGATGACATGTTTTTGCAAGGGTAAGCCCATGGAAATCGGCTATACTCGTCAATTATGGTGAGTAAATATTTATTTCCGATTTTGATGAAAGAGGCCCTTTGAAGTCCAAATTCAGCCTTTCAAAGGGATCCAACGCTTTTATTAGTTGTCCTTTTGTTGTCATGAAGCGTGGTTTGAGTTCAGCACATACTCTACAAGAGGTCGTTATAGTCTTTATGTCACTGCTCGAGTACGGGAGGTTCTTTGAGCGTACCCAGTGGTACATCCTCGTACCTAGAGCATGTAACTCATATAATTTATTATTATCCATGAGTGCGCAGACTTTGGATAGTGCATCTGCTGCAGTGTTTTGGGAGCCAGGTCGATAGATGATATCGTATTTGAAACAGGAGAGCTCAAGACGCCAGCGTTGAATTTTTTCATTTTTAATTTTACTAGAGTGGTTTTGGTTGAACATGAAACACACGGATTGTTGATCCGTTATCAACATGAAGTATTTCCCCATCAGGAAATGCTACCATTCTCTTAGGCTTTCCACAATAGCGTATGCTTCTTTTTCAACCGATGGGTGTCTACGTTCAGCATAGTGTCCTGGAGAAGATGCCACTGGTCGGCCCTTTTGAGAGAGCGTGGCAGCAATCGCATACTCTGACGCGTCAGTTTCAACAGTCCGTATCTCATCTCCATCAATTGCTACCAGTGAAGCTTTACAAATATCTGACTTTAATTGCTCAAACTGGATAACGGCACTTTCAGGTAACAGGAAACTGCATACGTTCGTTAAAGGCTGTAGTTTAGTCGAAAAATCTTTCACCCATTTTGCGTAATGGGCAAACAGCCCTAGAGCGCGTTTCAGCTCAGCAGTGTTCGTGGGGACTGGTAGCTGTAGTAGTGGTTGGAGACGTTCTTTGTCTGGTTCAATGGTATTATTTTTGATCGTGTAGCCCAACAAACTTATAGTCAGCTGACGAAATTTACATTTTTGATCATTCAAAGTTAGGTTGTACCTTTTTGCAGCTGCTTAAAAGTTCAGTAGGTTCTGATCGTGATCGCTGTCATCTTTTTTGTTCTTCCCACCTGATCCTCACGTTCTGGATGTGTTAGATTTTCCGGATTTTTTCTTTTTCTTCAGGCTCCAGCTCCACCAGGTAGATGGGTAGCGGTCTTCTCTCTCCGAATCTGGAATGAAGTTGGGTTAGTCGTTTTATACTTACCCCTTGTCTCTCGATTTCTTCCTTGATTTCCTTGGTGTCCTCGAAGTGCGTTAGTCCTCGGATGACGATCCTTGCCATCCTTTCTTCTTGTGGCATATATGTATACCACTCCACTTCTTTTCTTTCTTCTCTCAGGTACCTTGTGAGGTTCCTGTAGTCCTCTGGTCCGTCGCAGGTTATTTTCACTCCGAGTCTTTCCCGGATTGTTATGAACCTCGTCTTTATGTTTCGTCTTTCGATTTCTTTTCTTACGGAGCTCCAGTGGTGGATGCTCCGCAGAATGACGGGTGGCGGTCGGTACGTCGTCGTTGTCTTCTTGTTTTCGCATATGGCCTCGTCCGTCATCGCTTCCTCGTTGGCTTTCCTTCGGGCGGCGGCTTCTTTTTTTGTATTTCCCTGATGGATATCACTTCCGTGAAATCCATCTCATCTTCTTCACTCTCTTCGTCTTTTCTTGGGGATTCTGTCCTCTGCGTCTTCCTGCGAACGCTTTCTGATCGGCTTCGGCTTCTCTTCTCTTCTTGCATTTCTTCCATTGCTTTTGCCATGCTCTCCATGGCTTTTCTTAGTCCTATCATTTCCTTTTCCATGCGCTGGATGGTTTTCCTCATCTCTTCTGCGGCTTCTTCCGCTTCTTCTGCTTCTTTTTCGGCCCTGTCCCTTTCATCTGGGAGTATCTGCCTTATTTCCATTTCTTCGATCATTTTCGTGGTTTCTTCCTGCATTTTCATGACTTCTTCCTGTTGCTTTGTGCTTTCTCGCACCACCTTTTTTGCGTTCTTTATGGCTCTTGTTGCCTCGTTGTCTTCGCTGTCCGAGTCCGATGTTGTTTCCATTGTCCTCCTTGTCCTGTTGCTAGTTTGGCTGCTAGCACGGCTGTCGTTCTTCTTTTTGGGTGGCATCTTAATAGTTCCTGTCCTCCACAGGTCCTAAAACATACAAAACATCTATCAAATCCGGACTTAAGGAATAAAAATATTTTTCAAGACTTTCATAAATAGAAAATAAGTGTTGAAAAACACTATTTGCGTTTAAAACGTTGTTTTCGTCGTCTGATTAGCTTTCGCCGGTTCGGCTGATAAAAATCAGCCTCCGTCCGATCGCTTTCTCAAAATCTGCTTCGCTTGCTTCTGAGTATTCAAGACACGTCCTTCCTACTCGGCTGCTCGCTGTCGACACTTCTATCTGACTGAAGACACTGAATTTCGCAACCTTCGACAAAATGGTCTCGATATGAGGTAACGGGTATGCGTCCAATTCTGTAAACTTTACTTACGTTTACGGTCAAGGAGTAGTCGATCGCGAGCCTTTTTCGGTACGCCCCTCCTCCTGCTACTAAGACCTGCGCACGCCACGGAGATATGCTCGGTTCTATTACGCCGTCTTCCAGCAGCTTCGAGACTTCTTCCGTGATGAATTTTTCGTCTTGTTCACTATAATGTCTGGATTTCACGGCTATAGGTTTGATATCCGGAGAGAGGTTAGTAAATATTGAGGCGGGGGGCACTGAAGCTTGCATTACATTGCAGACCAAAGGTTCTTTAGATCCTCCGAAGTTGAATTGGAGACTGGAGTGTTCTTTAAGTATATCATGGCCTATGATAACAGTTGCAAGTTGCAAAGCAAACACTTCTTACGAAAGATACGTTATTTTGAGAGGCTAATGTCAGTCTATTTGTGAGGTTTCAGTTTCAGCTGCATTAGTCTTGCTATGTTCTCGTCTATAAAGCTCACTGAACTTCGCGTGTCAATTAACGCGTCGGCGTGATAGTTGTTGAGAGTTACGGGGATAGTAGCCTTTGAAAGACTCGATGGAGCGGCAGCTGAGACAGCATTAGCAACCACTTCAGACTCATCCGAGTCCGAGACACATTCTTCAACGGTAACGGCGTTATTAGTAACCTTCATAGCTTTACATACATTAGCAAAATGTCCCTTCTTGGAGCATAGTTGGCACTGGGCGCTGAAAGCTGGACATTTGAGTCTTCGGTGTGATGTAGTTCCTCCGCAGTAGAAACAGGTCCATTTATTTGGCTCTTCCAAAGTAGCTCGGGGATTCTGGGAGTTTCTAGTCGTGCGTCTTGATAATGACGGCACTGGTAAAGCATTAAGATTTATTTCATTCACTCTGCTGGTCATGGCCCGGGAATCCCTTTCCACAGTTTCCAAGGAGAGAGCTTGATCAAGAGCTTTATCTAAGGTGAGAAAGTTTGCTTGAAGTAATGTTTCCCGGATTTTCAGTGATAGTATTCCAAATATAAATGCACCTTTTATAGCTTCTTCTTCATGCGTTGTAGCAGAGTAGGCTTCGAAGCTACAATTGCGGGCTAAGAGTCTGAGTGACTTTCCGTAGTCGGATATAGATTCGTCAGGCTTCTGCTTACGCGTGGCTAGTAAGTGACGAGCCAGTATAACATTCTTTGGTTTGAGGTATATTTTATCAAGTACCTTCATGGCATCATCATAGGTAAAAGAAACACGTACGTGCGGAAAGATGTGCGCTGATAAATGATTCATCAAAAGTTTAAGCTTTATGGAGTCGGTACCTTTAGGAATCTCTTCGAGTATAAAATTGTCAAAAGTATATTTCCAATGGGTCCACTTTAGGTCCGCCTCTGTTGCGGTGGGATCCACATCGAACTTCTCAGGTCGTAGGTACCTTGCCACATTGGGCGGGAGTTTCGTATCAGTGTCGGTCATATTAAGCTAATTAAATTGTGGAAAAATTGAATAAATTAAATAAGATATTTAGGTTCAATTAGCTTCAATCCGACTTAATATAAAATACACTAGACACCACTTGTCAATCAATGTAAAGAATAATCATAGACATTAATAGTCGGTGACAAGGAGATTTATACGTCAATAGTCATTATCAGGAGTTTTGTCGCAATAATTGTTTGTTTTCTCAACGCCATTGTTGTGTCCATGTGCATTCTCCGATGTGTACCATGATCGGTAATTATAACATTCTCCTCATCTTGAAGATCGAGAAGGACTTCTCCTAAAATTTCTTGCAGCGTCGGACCAGGTAGTTGAATGTTTTTCACAACACTTTGACGTTGGTCATGTAACGTTATATTTGGCCACTATTTCAAGTTAATTGGAGTATTTGAATACCTACTGGATGGCAAGTGGCCAGTCCTTTTAACTAACCTACATCTGATTCTTGAATTCACATCTGAAGTGCTCTACTCATCGAGTAGCTGTTGCAAATTATCTTGCCTTATTATTTCAATTTAATAATTAGGTTACAGTCAGCAATACGCTCTTCCGTAAGATTCTGAAATTCTGGAAAATGATCAACGCATGCACGGTGGAGGGCTTATGTGTTATCATATAAGTTTCCATAATGGTGATTTTAGAGTAGGAGCAAATAATGAATGAGTTTATCTTGATAGTCCACTTTATGCGCTTCCTGAACTTTCCAGCTTTTGTGGTCATGGATGTGCATACTTGTGTCTCTTCAGAAACAGCAGAAACCGGTGGAAGAGGATCGATGTTTTCCTCATGAGTGTGGCTCGGAGTAGCCCTAATCGGGGGCACGCTGCGCCCACCGCTAGCCGAGGAAGAAACTGAATATTTTTTCGAACAAGCCCTTCTAATACCAACTTTTATTATTAATAATATTATTATCATCCAATGCAAGTATACAAAGTGAATATATTCAATTTTATACAGAGATTAATGGAGATAGGTAGTGTCTATTGTATATTTTGAAGTTTGTCAGAAGTCATAACCATTTTTGAAGGAGTTGTCTGTTGAAGCACTAACAATATCTTCTGGAAGAGAATTTCAATTGTCAAATACACAGTTTGACAAGAAGCATCGGCGACAACTGCTTTGAAACTGTTGTTTTCGAGAGTGTTAACAAAGAAAGCAATTAATTTTAAATGGAAACAGGTGAGAAAGATCGGCACCAAATTTATTTTGTAATGCTCTGTATGTGATGCTTATAACTCCACGTATTCTACATGCAGTAAATGTGTGTTAATCGATGAGCGGGCGGCAAGCCTAAGAGGGATAATACAATTTTATTGCAGCACAAAAATAAATATATTTTCCGTATTTTAGATGTTATGAAGTCAGCAAACTATTGTCGGCACTGCATCCAAAAATCTTCTGTCTACTGTCTGTGCCGACATAATTAAAAATAACACTCTTGCCTGCATAGTTTTTATTACTATTCAGGAAATACATAAATAGTATTTATATCATAAATTGGGCTATCGGTGATAGTTTTTATCCGTTTGTTCTGGGGACACTAGCATAATATTTCTACTACAGATAGGTAGGCGTGTCAAGGCAGTGTGAAAATAATTTTCATTAATAATAAATCAAAAAGGGGAAAAGAAGTACACCTACTCAATAATAAATAAATTTTATATCTAAGTCTATAACGCATCATGATTTGCAATGACTTATAGTTATGGCTTGTGGGATATTAAATCATCGATCCAAGTGAATTGTATAATGTGAAAAAAATTCGAAGGCGCACGTTAGGGGTTACAGGAACCAGTGGTAAAGAAAATATGGTAGTTATATTATCATGAAGTTTGGATTGTACACTAAACATTACTTGAGGGGTATTAAATAAAAGAAAATGTTGCAAAGAGTAGGTATATGAAAAAAATTATACTTTTTTGGGGGGCGTACTCAGTGGTTAAGGGTGAAAATAAGTGTTGATATTTCTGTAGATTATGCATGTTTTTACGATGGCTAGTAATTTGATAAATTGGAATTTTTTCAGAATATTTGAATAAAAAATTGTGCGAAAATTTCAATAGTTAATCTACTCATCCCCACTCCAAATAATAATGCACCCCCCTGTCAGAATACCTCATAGTTGTGATAAAAAGCGCTTCTCAACAATTACCTGATAGTCAAAACACATCTCATCCCTCCCCCTCTCATTTTTTCGTTTCTTTTCTCGAAACAATACGTTCTCAAAATATTCAATTATTTAGAACGATCTACGCGCCACCCCCTCCTCTCGCACCAGCCACTTTCTTAACGGACAATTCTAACACCCCTCTCGGAGTTAATTTTTACAAACACATTTACCTGCAAAAACCCCGGCTCTCAAGTTTTTCGGCCAAAATATATTATAGTATAGAAATATTAGGAACTCAATTAAGTGTGAAGTGCTAATTGCCCATTGATGTAACAAGTTTTTTGCCAATTGTACAAGAGTATTCTGTTGTAATCGTTTTCTGAACAGAATTAACAATAAATTCAACATTAAAGATGTTTATTCACCAGTCAACTAGTCCACATAACAAAGAAAGCTGTATATTTCTTCATGGTCCATCGAGGTGAATTAGAGTCTGTCAAACTATGTAGTTCGGAAACCGCCACAAAACACTCCTGGCTGCTCCTACTACCGAGATTATTCTCATAGAATTTATCATCGCCCCTTGTTTAGTATTAGTTTAACGTTTTTTTTATTTTTATGTATAATGCTGTATTTTTTTATGTTAGTGGCAACCTCGCATTTGTTGACCGGCCTGTGCGCCTCTACTGGTCCCCTCGACTGCTCGCGCAGTAGAATTATTGATTTGTAACGATGAGTTGCTGCTCCTATTTGTTATCACGTAACATGTTTTGAATAAATCTAATATCCAGTAAAACTGTGAACAAGGTGTTGTTTCCTAAACTCGTTATTTCCTCGTCTCGAAGTTCATGTTCGAACAAATTCAATAGAGAAGCTGACGAACAAATGAACAGGGAATATTTGATGAAGGAATGAAATTCTGCGGTGACAGCAAAAAAATACACCCTATGAATTTCATTCAAACCATTGAGAATAAAGGACATAGAATTAGAGATATTCAATATTTAAGATAATCCATAAGAGCAAGTTTAACTGGTAATGCACTAATTTGGTGAAATTGCAGAGAAACAAATGTCCAAACAATGGACGATTTCGAGAAAATATTTGTAGAGAATTTCTGGTCAGACGTACAACAATGTAGAGTTCGAGAAAGACCATATTCTGGTCGTTTCAATACTCA
>CAJUYI010000088.1:0-11106 GCA_910591695.1 Galerucella pusilla
TCAAAACTCTTAGCGCAGTTTTACTTTGACTTATGCATTCTTTTGATGATCTCAACAGGTTGTAGTCACCCAGAAAAGTCTTTGATTGTATAATCCCTACTAGATCGTATTTCTTATTTCTTCCAATATTACATTGGGGCTGATTCCGCAAAAGGGTTCGGGCCCCCAGAAAGGTATTTCAGTCTCCCTCTTTGCTAGTTCATCTGCTATTTCATTTCCTTCTATTCCAGTGTGTCCTGGAATCCATAATAAGGTGACTATGTTGTTCTCGCCTAGTTCATTGCGTTTGTCTAGACATTCCCACACCATTTTGGAACTGATTACACAAGAGCTCAGTGCCTTAATGGCTGCTGGACTATCCGACATTATGATAATCCTTTGTCTTCTGTATCCTTTATCAATATTGAACTGGGCGCACTTTCTTATGGCGTGGATTTCCGCTTGAAAGATACTTGGGGTTTTTCCCAAGCTTTCAAAGTGTTTGGTTCCTGGCCCGAACACTCCTATTCCAGTTCCTTCTATTGCTTTTGAGCCGTCTGTGTACCATTGAATGGCATTCTTTCCAAGTCTGGTAATGGTATTTGGATCCCATTCTTTCTTGTTGCTCATTTCCGTAACGAATTTCTTGATTAACCTGGTGACATATTACATTGAATATGAAATAATAGGGAGGAAGAAGCATCACTTTATGACCATTTTAAATTGCATTTTAATTGCAGAAGAACCCGTTTTTTGCATGTTTCGTCAAAATATATGTCATAAGTTTACTTGCCGACTATAGGATAACTTGAATTGTCCATCCATCTCACTATTTTGGAGTATATTTTTTAAAGTCAAAGTATAGTGTCTGATTGAGAGAGATAGCCCTCAGTGTTTCACCAAGCCAAGTAGCTTGGCTTGAAAACAAAAAGCTTGGCTTGGCTTGGTTTTTGTAAGTCCAGGCTTGGCTTGGTTACCAAGCTTTCAAGTTTTTCCCACACCTAGCCGATCACGTGTTAGGTCTACTAACTGTATTCTCCTCAGCCCTTTGTTTTAACGTTCAATTTTTAGATTTCTCAGTCACAGCTCAGCTAACCTGTTGAAATAAGTAAAAAAAACATGTTGACAACAACAATACCCTATTAGATATCATCGATATCGAGGAACCCTTAGAAGCGGATCCGAATATGTGGCAGAAGAAGGGGAAGAAAGTTCATGTTGATTATACAATGTCCGCCATACAGTTGGAACCATATGGGAATTTTTTTTATTATTGTAGTTAAATAACAACTTTGGATAGCAATCACTTCTGCTTCTGAAATAACTTGAAATGCGCCAAGTCAAAGTTGACAAGTAACATCTGTCAATTGTCAAGTTCGTAATTTTGGAAAAAATGTCCTAAAAACGGGTCAATTTGTTGAAATTTCGGAAAATGTTACTTGGAAATTATGATTCTAATCACATTTTATGCTTATATGCCGATTTTGAGAGAGAAATTTTGATGTTCAATAAATTTCATAATTTCGTATTTTTTATTCACTCTCGTATCTGGCTACTTTAAAATCATTTGAAACTCTTCAAAGTAGTATAAAGGCTACCATTCCATTGCATATTGTGATCATAATATTCGTACGTAAGCTGGTTTTGAAGATTATTGATATTTTCAACTAAAAAAGAGGTAGTCTCTGGATTATTTTCCCAATTTTAAAAAAATCAGAAATAGTTTTCCAACTTTTTCTTCATTAAACTTTAGTTGGATGGTACAAAAATGGTTTTAATTATAATCTGAATATCTTAACGCATAAGACTACCTACTTCAAAATTACAAACAATAAATAGATCACTTTGAAGGAACTTATGTACCTACAAAAAATCAGTACATCCATGAAATGTCGTTGCTATAAGTAACCGAATGAAAGTTTTAAAAACAAAATACGAAATTGACAGTTGTCGGCAATTTTGTAAACATGCTTACAAAAGATGAAAAGTTTTAAATAATTTTAATTAATGGCGAAGACCGTACAAATAGAACTACTGCCGAAATTTTTAAAACCAGACATCCTGAAAGACATATTTCCCAAGCGACGGTCGGCAAAATTATGTCAAAATTCAAGGACAGCGGTTCAGTGAATAATATTTTTAAAAAACAGCATGCTGCATGGAAAATTGCTGACAAAGAAGAAGAAATATTGCTAGATGTTGTGGAGCATAAGGTTACCTCTGTAGCTGGAATATCGGAGAGGACAAATGTAGCAAATAAGGAGAATTTTAAAGAAACACCATTATCACCCATATAAGCCTGAATTTATTAATACATTGAAAGAAAGAGACTTTGACTCAAGATTAGAATTTTGTGCACGAATACAAGGTGAGATTGAAGACAGCCTACATTTTTCAAGGTACATTATGTTTACGGACGAAGCCACTTTTACCTCGAATGGAACGGTATCCTCTCAGAATTGTCGATGGTGGGCTGATGTAAATCCCAATTTCATAATAGAGTGTAGAGATCAGTATTCTTTTAAAACTAATTTGTGGTGTGGCATTTTTAAGGAAAGTTTAATTGGACCTTATTTTTTTGGAGAAAATTTAAATGCTAGACGATACTTAAACTTGTTACAACAAGAAATTGCATCATTTGTAGATGAAATGCCATTGAATGAAAGGTCGCGTTTGGTTTTTCAACAAGATGGAGCATCAATTCACAGTACTGTTGCAGTCAGGGAATTTTTAAACATTTTGTTCAGAGGAAAATGGATCGGGAGGTTTTCTGAATTTCTTTGGCCGGCGCGATCCCCTGATTTGACCATAATGGACTTTTTCCTTTGGGGATATTTAAAAGAAAAAGTATACAAAAGAAGGCCTTTTCAAAATGTGGATCATTTGGAAGATGTTATAAGGGAAGAGTGTGCAAATATACCTAGGCAGTTCTTACTAAATGCTGTCAGGGAATTTAACCGTCGAACAGAAAAATGTATGGAAACCGAAGGGAGGCACACGGAGATGTAATTTCCTTTAAAGTGTTTTATTTATTGTTTGTAATTTTAAAGTAGTCGTTATGCGTTAAGATATTCAGATTATAATTAAAACCATTTTTGTACTATCCAACTAAAGTTAATAAAGAAAAATTTCTGATTTTTTTGAAATTTAATCCAGAGACTACCTCTTTTTTAGTTGAAAATATCAATAATCTTCAAAACCAGCTTATAATACGTACGAATATTATGATCACAATATGCAATGAAATGGTAGCCTTTATACTACTTTGAAGAGTTTCAAATGATTTTAAAGTAGCCAGATACGGGGGGTGAATGAAAAATACGAAATTATGAAATTTATTGAACATCAAAATTTCTCTCTCAAAATCGGCACATAAGCATAAAATGTGATTAGTATCATAATTTCCAAGTAACATTTTTCGAAATTTCAACAAATTGACCCGTTTTTAGGACATTTTTTCCAAAATTACGAACTTGACAATTGACAGATGTTACCTGTCAACTTTGACTTGGAGCATTTCAAGTTATTTCAGAAGCAGAAGTGATTGCTATCCAAAGTTGTTATTTAACTACAATAATAAAAAAAATTCCCATATGGTTCCAACTTTATGGCGGACATTGTATAAGTTTTGTAAAAAAAACTTGTTCTTATTTTTGATTTCCTTTTTCCTCTACCAAATTATCGAATCAAGAAGACTCAATAACGATTTGATTATTATTTATTTAATATTTCATTGCAAACCATGTAAGAAACCAGTTCAATACTTAGATAAAACAATGTTTGTCATATTACGAAAAATGGGTGTTTAGTTTTCAGTTAAGTAAATATTATTTATTTGAGTTGTAATAATTTATTATAATCAATTTGTATTATTATCGTGAATGTGATATCTTATACATGCAAGTATATACAGTGCTATTCAAATTACATTAATAAAATTTGGAGGGTGAAAATAAAGTGTTGTTAACTTCTCTTCGAATGGTAACAGGTGACGTAATAATAATAGATGACGTCACAGTGCCACTCTGGCCAATAATTTTATTATGGCAAGTGATATCTCGTTTGAAAGGCATTGACATTGGCTATATAGCCATATTAATTTTGTTGAAATTATATAAATACCAAAATTATTGAAATAATTGTTTTTATTTAATTAATCAAATAGCAAGAATGGAGTCTTATAGCAAGTGTTCTAAATGTGTTCCGTCTACTTCCTGACAGTAATACAGATAATCCAGATGAATTCGGCCATCTGGAAATAACATTTCAACAAGATGGTGCTCCTGCACATTATTATGGTGCAATAAGACGTTACCTGGATGAATAATATCGAGGTAGATGGATCGGCCGGCGAGGTCCTATAGAATAGCCACCTCGGTCACCAGATCTGACACCATTAGACTTTTTTTATGGGGGTACTTGAAATCCAAGGTTTATACTACGGCACCAGATAGCATTGGCGTTTTGGAAGAAAGAATTATTGAAGAATGGAATGCAATTTCAGCTGACACATTCGAACGAGTACGACAAGAGTTTACTAATAGGATGTATTACTGTCAGGGGGTCTATTCACTAACAGTGAGAGCTCCTACGGAAGTACACACTTAACAAAGTGCGCATGCGCTCTCTCCTGAAATTGCAAATTATGGTATAGCCCGCATGCGCACTTTATAAGTGTGTACTCTCGTAGGAGCTCTCACTGTTAGTGAATAGACGGAGCACATTTCGAACACTTGCTATAAGAATCCATTGTTGATATTTGATTAATTAAATTTAAAAAAAATAATTTCAATAATTTTGGTATTTATTCAATTCATCCGTCAAAATTAGTTTAGACCCAAACAAAATTAATATGGCTATGTAGCCAATGTCAATGTCTTTCAAACGAGATATCACTTGCCATAAGGTCCTATTTAAAATTATTGGCCAGAGTGGCACTGTGACGTCATCTATTACTATTACGTCACCTGTTACCATTCGTAGAGAAGTTTACAACACTTTATTTTCACCCTTCAAATTTTATTAATGTAAGTATAGCCGTTCAGAAGATACGAGGGGGGGTGGAACTTTTGAATAGCACTGTATATGTATAATTAGGCATGTTATGTATATTTCTTGTACTCGGATACTGAAATATATGATAGGATAGAAATAAATGTAGATCGAAAATGATGAGGTTTTATACTTAAATCATTTCTCCCTTTCAAGAGTTTCATCTCCTTCTACTTAATGCATATCCTAAGAGCTTCCTCAGGTATAGAACTTTTTTGGAAGATATTCGACCAGAAAATTGGTAATTAGGCATATTTAGTATATCACATAACGTGTGCGGAAAGTGACATTTTTCACACGAGTGGGAAATATTATAGCACGAGGCATGAGCCGAGTGCGACAAACACACGAGTGTGAAAATCACTTTCGCACGAGTAATGTACAGTATTTTTCCTACGATCACGTGATAATTTCACCAAATAATGTGTAATCAACATCTGACATATTAATACACAAAATGTTACAATTAAAATCAACATAATTGATTTCAAAATCAACAATAACTATCAATAGTGACAAAAATTCAAGTAGTTTAACTATATAATATAGATAGGTTATTACAATTATTAATTGGTTGGATAATTATAGAAATTGAAAGTGAAATTATTATTGTTCATCATACATCATACATACTTATCATGAATACCTTTCGGGGTGATTACATTTTCCTACTATTATAACAGGTGATTTGGATTAGTTGGTACTACATCGGACTTCTGACGAAGAGTACGCGGGTTCGATCCTCGACCGCCCCCTAAATTTTTTTCAATCAAGAAAATGACAAAAATTTCACTTTTCAAATAGATCGCTTCAGAGCTTCAAATTTAGATATTACATAGGTAAGTCTAATTAAAAATTATATATTTGACAGCTTGCCAGTGGTCAAACTAGATAAAAATTCATTTGTCAGCTTTTTTATCTGTACACGTACGGATAAGTTTTTTTTCCGTACGCGTATGAATAAAGGCCACTTTCCATATAACTAGACAGTGCGATATATGTCACTTTCTTATGTGATCGTGGGTAAACACCTTTTTTCCACGCACATCCTAAGAACTTACGTAGAGAACATTAAATAGATTATCTAGTTAAATTTTTATCAAATTATTACTAACAGTTAATACCTTCAAAAGCTTGGAAGCTTGAAAAAACTTGGTAGTTCAAGCTTTCAAAAAAAGCTTGGCTTGGCTTGAGAAGAAATGGCTAGGCTTGGCTTAGTATTTTTAAGAGCTTGGCTTGATTTCAAGCCAAGTCTGTGAATCTCTGATAACCCGCTGTATCTCAAAAGCTATTTATTGTACAGCTCAGAGAAAAAAATTTGTATCACAAACTCGTATACGAGAAACTGCTGAGAATTATGTTCAAATTTCCTTCTCCATCGTTAGAGGGAGTATATCACAGTAATATCACAAATACATTATTTTTCTATAATAAATGTACTGTTATAGTACCAGCAAATTGAAATATATATTCGTAATCATTAGATCTTCTTACGTTTGCCCCAGTACTTTTAAAACTACATTGTGAAATATCTAGTGTGGGTGAGTAAGAAAATTGACCCAATAAAACTGTTAAAGCTTTTGATTCGCTTTATGGACTTTGTCATCATTTGAAAAGGAGATCAATGCCTAATAAATATTATATCATCGTTTCATTACAGTTGCCTTAAAGGTCGCAAGGTGGAGACAATTGTTTAGTTTTCAGCCTTTTTTGCAAATCTTGCGACACTATATTTTTCAATCATTCGATCAGAAAAGGATGAAATTTGAAAAAATCGTAAAAACCGCATGTTAAACGTGTATTTTGAATATTTTGAGACTGCTCCGATTGCAACAATATTTTTGCATTTTGAAATTTGGCTAAGCGTTTAAACCAAACCTAAAGTAAATTCTAGGTATACGACGGCAAAAAAACAATAAGTACCTACAAAAATAGGTGAAATAAATGTTTTAGGATACATTGCGAGTTATAGGGATATCTGGGAGTTGTTTTCACCTTATTTTAAAAAGAAAACTTTTTGGGTGTCTAGAAAGATTTTCCGACAACAATTCACCGACTGAAAGTTCCCCGATGCAATTCCCCGCGACAAACAATACTTCGACTGGAAACGTTTCAAACAATTTGCCGAAAGGAAAATTCCCCGACAAATATGTTTTAAACCAAACGTATATGTTATCTTAATCTTTGGCTAAGCTAAAATATAAAATTGAGGTAGAGTGTAAAATTATTGAAAATCTAAAATCAGGTGGACTTCGTTTTACATAAGAAGAACCCACCAGAAGTCTAGAAGTTGCAGTCTTATGCGCGAAGAAGCTGCACATAACAATATATGAACATCAATATCGGTCAAAGCCTACTGCCTATGGCGATATTGATGTTCAGATGTTGTTATGTGCTGCTTCTTCGCGCATACGACTGCAACTTCTAGACTTCTACTGGGTTCTTCTTATGTGATACGGAGTCTACATGGTTAATCTGGTATTCCTAAAAATTGTTAACTGGAATTATTTTGATGTAATGAGATAGTACTTCAAATTACGTATTTGAGGATATGCAGCTTCCTACGACTTGATTATTTCGAATAATTCGTCTGATCGTTAACATTTTGAAATGGCACTTGAGTTGGTTATTAGAGAAAAAGGTAAGCGAAAGCTATTGTCTGATGGATATGTAGATTTAAAAAACAAATGGGTTGAGAAAATGTATTGGAAATATGATTGAGTAAAGTGCAATGCTCGAGTTACAACGTTTGGTGATGCTGTTAGAAAAACCATTGGTGAGCATAGCCACACTGCCCATATTAGAGGAGTGGAAAAAAACAAAGTTTGTAATAACAAATGAGTAAATGCAAGGAGTACCCAATATGCACCACATCTTGTTACCTCGACGGCATCCATTGGACTTAGCCAGCCTACTGCAGCCTGCTTACCGAACTCTCCATCATGAAGATGGTCTGGTCATAATACACACTTAATGGAAAAGATTTTAACCAGGGTTATGGTGCTTCCGTCTGAGTCCCTGTAAGTTTTCACAGAAGCGGACTATGTGAGTCAGTGTTTCATCGTAGTGATTACATTTTCTACACATAGGCTCACTAACTTTGCCCATTTTGTGCAGATGCTTTCTCAGGGTTCAGTGTCCCGTCACTAGATCGGTAACTGACTTGAAATGTCGGTTACCCAGCTTCAATAGGTTAGGAAATCCCTGTCTACTTTGTTCAGTTAACTCTCTATATGGGGGTGCCCTTGTTCCTTATTTTGAGTTTTCTCTTGTCGTCAGTAGGCTAGTTCTATAGTTTGTTTCACAGTAGCTTACTGCCAGGATTCAAACCTAGATACTTGACTTCTTGTCCCCATTCCACCTCACTTCCATCAAGTTTATTGGTTTTGAGGTTGATTTTCCTTTTCTTGGTGAAGGCTATTAAGATGGTCATGGTGGGGTTGATGTTTCACTGTCTACACCAGCTATTTGTATAGGTAAGTCAGACCATTTGGTACGATGTCACAAGATATAACCACACAGCTGTTCGTCAATTATCAGGCTCCACATTGATGCCTGATGAGTATTGTCAATAGCTCCTCCTATATCCAAAAAGGCGCAAACTACGGTCCTTTCAGACAGGTGTGACATCTAAAACTTCTTGCCTTACTCTTGTTACAAATGTGAGGGTATTCCCTATATTGTGAATTAAGGCTTTTATTAACGATATATTCTAAAAGTTGCTCACCTCTCTGATTGTTATCGTTGCTGTCCCAAACAGTATTGTGTGCTTTGGCATCACATAATAGTAGAGGTATACCACCAACCTTTGCTACTCTGGGGGTGGTGCTGGCCTATCTCCCGTAAAGTAGCATAATGCTATTTCTATATCTTAGCCCATAATACATGTTCTTGGTATATAATCACCTGCCTTAGCATCTTCTCATGCTAATCCTCATACCTGGTTATTATTGACATAAGGTTCTTGAGTCAATCAAATCCCCCCTTTGTCCTTAAAGAAAGATCTTGCCACCACCGAAGCTCCTTTAACATCAGCATTAACCTGAGCTATTTCCCGCCATCCAGTTGGTTGTCCATCTTTTTAGAGTTCAATCTCAGCTGCTTTCTCTTCACTCGTGCATAGTTACATGTTCGGCATCAACTTGTTCTCGGATCAATAGCAAATTCAAGTTCTTATTTTAGTGCAATCAGTTCCTATTATCAGTTCCATTCTTCTAATATCTTGACCAAGTACGATGTCTTTATCAGCCGCTAATCTTTGATGTAGATCATCAGTAACTGACTTTTTGTGCTGCAAGTTAACTTGTAGTACCTTGAATGTCCTTAGAAGTTTATGGTGCAGGTTCTCTATCAGTATAATATATACCTCGCCGGTAGAGTTTTCTAGGATTTTAAAACTGGCCCACTGGAATAGATAGTGCGCTCTCCATTGAGCCCGCACCAGATATTTCATTATATCCTTGTCAATCCGGAGAGTCCTTCGTTATATTGAAGGACTCCTCATTATCACAAAATCAGCCCCTAGTATCCGTTCATGTATCTACTGGCTTCAAACCTAGGTACCACCAGATCCTCAGAGACAATTGTCTGTGTGAATTTTTTTTGAACCACAGCTGTCTTGATCCCATCGAGAGCTACGCTGTATTTAATACCAGTTTTTGTACCGGTAAATGTAGTACGCTTGGTCCTATTGTCTTTTCTTCAGGAGGACTCCTGGCTGACACAGTTCGCGTAACGCTCTTTGTCTGCTGGCTTACACTCTGTTCATATGTTAAGGGAATCGGCACCACCACTTCTTGGTGTCAATTCCTCGTTCCCTAATTTTTTTCTGCTTTTTACGCTGGGAACCTTAGATTTTCTCAAACGAAGCTTCACGATCCTCAGGATTTGCTATAGCGTCTCCTGGTGGCGTGGTGTTGTCGATGTATTCAGAGGTATCTGACTGCGTTGAAGATACTTCTGTCTCCATTGTTTCCTGATCTTTCATATCCCTTCCACTAGAAGTCTCTATAGGCTCCGTCATAACTCTTTTCCACTCTTTTGGTCCATATTTTTCCCACGGGTATAGGAGATAGGTGGTCTATACCTCAGTGGTCTGAAAGCCGAAAAACCAACGGCCACCCATCCCTTCAGCGACGACTTAACCTTAGGTCCAGACAATTAAGTCAAGCCTCCCAATCCACATAGTTTAAATTTTTGAATCAACAATATTAGTATAGGTGGATGAGGAGAGGTAACATATTCCCGTGGACGCCAAGATATCCCGACTATGAATGGACCTGGAGAGAGGATGGCCTTTAGCATTAGTCAATATACGTCTGTGTTCTAGGCAGAGGCGATTGCCGCTGTTTTGATGGAAACATCAGAAGAGGATATACCGGACAAAAAATTAAAATACTCACTAACAGCCAGGATCTGCTTAAATCTATTAGTAATCCAACAACTAGGATTAAAATGGTAAAGCTATGTGAAGAATCCCTTAACATGCAGGGAAGATACAAGTGTCTCTAGTATGGATGCCGACCCATGAGGGGATTGCAGGTTATTAAATGGCAGACCAGTTAGCTACAATAGGTTCTGAAGGAGACTCAGCTAGGAACCGTTTTGTGGTATCACAAAGGATTGCATAAGAGGGGAAATCGGGAACTGGCCATATACACCATACACCAACTTAAATGTGGCTGTCACAAGGACACCTCCATACAAAGAGTTTACTGGATAAAGTAGACAACTCGCATCCAGGCTGTTGAAACTAGGTAAGAGACATTTGAACACAATCACCGACTAGGTAACTTACATTGCTGCAAAAAAGCATCTTTTAGCAACTCACTTTTTATAGATCGGTTATTTAGTAGTTATAGACGTTATTCCCACTCTACCCTACCATTTCTTTGGGTGGATGGACTAAAACTTGAAATATCAATTATTTTTTCTCTTATTTTTTGGTAATCGAACCACAATAATGTTTTCTATTTTTTTATTTCGACGTTTCGGTAGCGTTCCAGCTACCTTTGTTGAGATTAACTAATGATAAAATAATTTTTGATCCCTATCTGACACAACGAAAAAATATGA
>CAJUYI010000088.1:16106-35162 GCA_910591695.1 Galerucella pusilla
ATAACATTGGTGAGTACTTTACAAACAGGCCAAAGAGTCGATCTAATAAATTGGCAACGACCAACCTCAAATTAAAATAATTTCAAAGCTTAAGTTTCGTAGTGAAGATGACTGAAGATGTTTTTGACGCTAGTTGCTTACTATACTTTTTCTACGCTAGCAGGAGCGTATTTCAATTATATTCAAAAGATGACAGACAATGACTGACATGTCATTGAAAAATCAAATGATACAGAACTACAAAATTACAGAAGATACACTAGATGTGACGTTTGAGAAACAAAAGATAAACGAGATGTGACTTTTCGCACCTCAAACACTAGAGTGGCGTTTTGCGAATGTCAAACCCATGTTTTAGATGCAGTTTTAGTGACAGAAGTATATTATACACAAAATACACAAAATTATTTCGCGAGTGGCTTGACCCCGAACGGAATAAGGTGCGAGGCTTATGAATGTCTTCACCACCAAGGTGTATATACAATTTTTTCCACTACTAGCCAAATTTAAGACAAAAACTGAATATAATTCACAAACGCACCACGAGAAGCGTTAACCCCGTCGTCTAACTGACAAGTACACTGTCAATTTTCGATATATTATCAACGTACTCGTTATTTCATCAGTCATCTTTGGTTGAGCGCGAATTTTAAGCTAATCATGGGCGCAGCCAGCGAAGGGCAGGGAGGGGCACCTGGAAGCAAAAATATATTAAATAATTTTTAAATTTTGATGAACAATAACAAAAAATTCCATTGCTCCAGCAACAGATTAAATATTGTGGTCAATGATACTAGCGAGCTACTAGAAATAAGAAACACAATTGCAACGGTTGGAGACACAATAACCTTCTTTCGTGAACCGCCAGCCCGTAGGAAATCGGCTCCAAATCTTTCAAGGCTCTGTGATACCAGATGATCGGAAAAATATAAAAGCCTACAAAAATTTCCAAAAAGCTTCAGTGACATTGTTAAAGCACTAGAACTTCCATCTGTGGAAGGAAACTATGCCACAAGAAAATCTGCCTACCAATTGCGTTGTGCAGTTACTAAACCAATCTTAGGCAAGATACTCTGCAATTTTGGAACCCGTTGTAAACGTTTTACAAGGTAAAAGTATGGATTTGGTTGTGGTGGAGAAACATTTTGATTATATTCTAGATGTAAGATCGACAAGATGTCGGAAATGTTTCTAATGATTTATTTAAAAAATCACTTGATATCCCAGAGAAATTAGGAGATGAGTTGTCAGTACCACGAATAACTCAAAAGCAAGTACACATAGAAGTAATCCACCACCTATCTATGAGTCTGCAGTTGAATACTGGAAGCGGTCAATAATCATCCCCTATCTTGATTCGTTAACTTCGTCTTTGTATATATTCTCCAACGAAAATACACCTGCTTTTGATTTAACTCGTCTTCCCTTCAAGCATGCTCAAAATGAATTCAAAAGATTCCAAAAATAATGCTGAATATTTCGTGGAAGTAGCGTGATGTCTCTGCAGAATTAGATTTGTCGTACAATATGAGGAAAAAAAGAATTAAGCAGATAACAAATTGAAGGACATTGAAGTGGCTGCACTTATGGAGGAAATTAATGTTTTTTCCCTGCAACAAGGCACGCACTGCTAATATTAAGTGTTTTCCCATCCACTACTGCTACCGTGGAAAAATCGTTCAGTACCCTACGAAGGGTAAAAACCTGGCTCAGGAGTACAATGGGTGATGACAAACTCAATGGGTTATGTTTGATGAGTGTGCATCGAAATTTTTTCAAGGAAAATCAAGACTGCATAGTGAAGAAAGTTTTGGATAAATTTAGTTTAAAGAAAAATGTTATTAGTCTAATTTGAGTATAATTAAAATCTCAAAGTTTTGTTTCTATTCACCTTTTCTTTTTATCCAAAAATTTTACATTTTGGACGACCATGGACCATGGTTTCCCCCCCCTGCTATAAATCCTGGCTACGCCCTTGAAGCTAATATCATTTTTATTCAAATAATTTTATCTTGATAGGTAATTTCAAGCAGCAAATATGTTAAAGACAATCACCAGGGTATACAAAACTATGTTGCTTAAGTTTTTGTTGAACTATTATCCCTGAATTTCCAAAATATTTTAATTTGTCCATTATTTACCTAGGCTAATAATAGAAAAAATTATCAACCACTAATAGATAAATTCAACTTCTCAGTTAGCTAGAAGATGCAATAATGGTCAACTTCACAGCTAGTAGTGGAAAAACATTATTGTTTCACTCATTGCTTCCAAATGCATATTTAACAGTAGGTGCAATTTTGTAAGCAAATGTTAAATATTGACGCACAGTTAAAAATGAGACAATCTTCTAAACCATCTTTGCTAGTCTGTATGCATATATATTAAGTTTTAAATTATTAACGGAAAACTCTTTATTAGATACCATACATGTTAAAATTTGAATCAAATTTAACGGCGTACCGCTAATTTTTAACCACTTCTTATAGAATTGACCCTATTGACGGAGTGCGAGAAAGTGTTCCACTTCTCTATAATTTGCCTCAAACAATTGGCAACAAACGTGTCAAACATGGGTTATATTTCTGGTAAACTATTTCTCTAGTGTCACTTTCCCGCACTAGTGCGGGAAAGTAAAATTATGCAAATTTTGACCTTATTAGATAGTTTTTTACTTCGGAAGTTATAACTATTGTTACAACAGGAGAATAAATAGTCCATCAAATGAAATCTACATCTTTTCTAGCTTTTTGTTGCATTTTTAATTAATTGAAAATATAAAATAATGAAGATATTTTGATATAACCCTGTACATTCTTTAAAGTAGTGTCATAAAACAACTATAAAACCACCCGGGTTTGATATATAAAAAAAATATATCAAATGAAATGCTTTCATCTAAAAATGACTAAAAACCGTTGCCATCACCTTCATCGTCATCCTTATGTGACCTGCAACCGATGCCATCCTCATCAACGTTATCTACTTACCAGTTAACTTCAAATAACTCCACTGGACTGGCAATTTTAAGTAATTTACAGAATGCAACAAATTGTGTTTCCAATAAATATTGATAATAATAATTTATAATAATAATAATAGTTTTTGGTTGAAGTTTTGTATATGTAGGTATGTTGAAATAAAATAACTTCTGAAAAATAGGTTGGTATACTTTTTTGTATATACGGTCGTAGAAAAAAGAATGTTCCTAACTCATGCGTAAAGTGTCTTTCCCGCCTTTTACCACTTGCCCGGGTCAACTGCAGTCGCGTGCGGGAAAGTATCACTTTCCGCACTTGTTAGGAAAATAACTATTTATAACGGTCGCGGGAGGTGTATTATCTTCACTATCACTGGCTAACAATCAATCATTTGAATACATTTAATTTTTGTGGAAAGTGTCAAATAATTTTAATTTCACATTTGTACATATATAGTAACTGTTAACTGTCAATAGAAAAATGAATTAAATTAAGTCTTCATTTAAATTCTATTTTCATTTTAAATTATTCGTTACAAAAAACATTGTAGCTAACTTGTTTTGGGAAGAAATTTTTCGCATTTTTCGTCCTTTTTCGCAATGCAAATAAGGCTCTTGTGCGAAAAATTCTACTAATAAAATACAGGTTATGGCACGAGATCTTCAGTACCGACGGAAAGATTATTATCATGACATGTCTTAACTAAAACAAACAAACAGCTGGATGGCAAAACAAAAAAAAATGCTGCTAGAGGATTTTTCTTTCACTCATATCCAAAATAATACTAAGATTGAGTTAGGTTGTGTTTAATGGTCTAGATTTATTACATTATACTAACAAAATTTAATTCTATAATTTTTAGTATTACTTTGAAATGCATGCATTGTGCTCTCTTAATAATTGTGATATTTTCTTCTCTTATACTTATTATAACAAGAAGGTGAGTATTCCTCACTGTACTGGATTGAAATTATCCATAATGAATTATCCATACATTTGCAAGACTCTCAATCTGGTCTGGTTGTTCTCGTGGACATCACTAGGCATACACTTGAAATTTCATATTCACAATTCCCATTCTCAGTCTAATAGGATTCGTGTTGTATAATAAATGTAGTGAACTTAAAAAATTGACGTTTGTTACAGTTACATAACCCAGCAAATAATTCCTAAAATGAAGTCCTATTAGAAAAGGTGTGAATTCTACCAAAACGAACCAATTAAGATAAACGAGGGTGGCCTGTTTTTGTTATCACTAAGTGCTAACGATTGTTCCTGTCTAGTTGTCATTCACCTTATAAAATTACAAGGGATGTTTAATCACTTAACAATCTTTATGTCTCCAAAGGTCGCCTTGAAAGATGTCTGGAGTACGAAAACAGCGAAATATAATACTCAATATTATAAGAATTTGTGTTGTAGTAATCCTGAGTCAATGTATTTTTAATTAATGTAACTTTGAATATATCTAGTTCTCGAATTTCTCCTTCCATTGGTTAGATGTTTCTGAACGACTATTGATATTCAAATTAGTACAAAACTGACGTGCGAAAAGGCCATTAGGCTTACCCGTCACGAAATAAATACTGGTCAGCCTCGAATGTTGCCGAAACCAAATTGTTCCACCAATTCCACAAATTTTTAGGCTCCTTATAAATTACGACCCTAAATCGTCAGGGACAGGTAAACAAAAGTATTTTTGAATGAACTTCAACGCCTTTGGCGAAGTCTGCAGTCACACACCAAAGGTGTATAATTTTAAATCCACCTGTACACCAATTTAATACAGGAAGGTTTTTTATTTGTAATTTCACAAGAGTGCAATATTATTATCCCTACACAGGGTGCTCCTTTCATAATTTAATCGGTCTTTCGTAATAAGTGTAATAAAAGTTCAAACAAAAGTGCCTATGTATATATTTTGAAATTGTTCCGTCACTGAAAACATCATTAAAAAAATTCAAATTGTGTGGGCAAGTACCTAAGCTCATTAAATTAAATTCATTGATTAAGATCCTCGCCGACGATTAGCAGTAAATTGTTATCATTAGGGCAATTTTGTATTTTTTAACAGCCGCATACATTACCTATTCACTGAACTCACAAAGCTTAAGATAAATGAACACATTTTACTTTTTAACGGAAACGATTTTTTAAATGCTTCACCTTGTTTGCAATTACATTTTTTTAATGGTTAATGATCATTTTGCCGTTACTTTTTAGTACTTTAAACATTCTTTTCGGATTTAATTGGTACCCATCCAGTGAAAAAACTATTTTTAACAAATTATAAAAAAAATATTGAAACAGAGTTATGCCTCTACAATTTCTGAACTTTAATGTACCGATAAATCATTTCATATAATTCATCAAACATCGTTTACAACAAGTAATAATACAAACTGAAATAAGAAAATATCTATTTACACACGGGTGGTTGGCATCAGCGTTCTCACCACAACATTTATTCACGTGCTTGATCTCCGGTCACTAAATCAACAAATCAGTAACGTAGAACTTTTTTCAGAATTTCTCAAAAAACATTAACCTGAAAAATGGTCTGAGGGGGGAGAGATAACGGGGGAGAGACAACGTCCAATAACTGGAACATAGAACATATTTCATATTACATCACTTGAAAAAATGTCCATTTGGCCAATTTAAATTCAAATTTACATTTCGCCGATGTGCTCGTTGCATACTGCCCGTTTCTTAAAATTACTTCGTTTCCATTTCTTTTTCAAAATTTATTTTCTCTTTCTTTACCACATTCAATTAGTATTTTACAAATTAATTTAATATTATCGTATTGTAGAATCAAATGGATAATTTTTAATGGCAACAACCTAACGTTCTTCCAATTGTATGCGTTTCATGAAGGTAACTAAATTTGTTTTATGATCTTATTAATATAATTTTAGATTATCAACTTTTGTATTTGAAAATAACTTTCATGCTTTTTTGTATTTCAACAATTTTTTAAATGTAATTTTTAATAATCCTAATATTCTCAATTTGTATTCTCAACTATGAACATCCGTTTGTATTAAATTTTTTTTTTAAATTGATAGTTCTGTTTAAAGTCTTAACATGATTTCATGAGATCTTTATATAAAGCCTGATAATGGTAATTAATGTACCGAAACTACTAGCAGCTCAATTGTCATTTGGTGGGAAAAATTTAAATTACTGTGGTTTGGTTTTTGAGTTTTATTGAGCCCTCTTGTTTGAGCTGGAACAAGTTCCTATAGCACAAAATCGGAAAATTGTTTGATGCTACCCAAAACATATCTTTATGGAAAGCAGATAGTGCAAAGCCAGTACAAAAAATATAAGAGAAACATAAACTGTAATGGTATAAGATACATATTTGCGAGGTAGGTGCAAGTTGTGAATAGTTTTGAACTCCCATATGTGTTACAAACAAAGGATGTTGTCAGTATTCCTCTGTAAAATAAAAATTTAGTTTTGTCATTTTTAAAAGTAAGTCCATTCGAGTCAGACGAATCCTCAATATAATAAGATCTTAGCCATGGTAAAATGTAAAGTTGACATTCTTGGACCACTCCAGGTTACACTAGTGTCTTTAGTAAAGTGAATGTACCATTTATTTGTAGATAGATAGATAGTTTATTTAATTTTAAAATCTTCACAATTTTATGGAAAGGGTGAGAACAATGTTTAAACGTAATTACAATGATAAAATAAATATTAGTTATCCATTTATAATGAAGACTCTGAGTTTTATAACATTCCAAATATGGCTAGCAATTGCTTTAGCTGGATTTATTGTTATATTATTTAGTACATCAGCTGCAACATTGATGTCGGCTAGGTAATTTAAGGTGGATTGTTTCATACAACAATATATTGGACAATCAAAAAGTATGTACTCAATCGTTTCTAACTCCTTTTGGTTACAAATAGTGCAGATTCCATTAGGGTTTATCTGATAGGTACAACCTTTGTATGTAAACTTTAAGGAGGATGTATTACATAACCGAAGCTACGCGATAGTTCTTGTAATTTGGATGAGCATTTTTAGGTACAGATATTTTTGTCGTGACGCAGATACTGTTAAATGTTTATATATGGGAAGGAATGATGACTGTTGGCAGTTCTCTTAATCTGTAAGCGGAGGGAGATATTATTCCAAGTAAGATTGGTATCAATAAAAGTGAAAAGAGCTTTCACCTGAGCTGCCCAGTTGTACTTGCTGTCACATTCCATCAGATGCATTTGACGGAAGGAGCACACTTTGGGGTAACGGAAGTCATCAATCATAAGAATTTTCATTGAACTTGAACTTGCTCAAGAATATCAGCATAACGAAGTACCCAAACAGAAATACAATTGGACATTGTGCTTGTAACCTTGTTTGCATGCAGTCAATTTTAAGTTTGGATAAAACAAGTATAAGAGCTCCCGTTGCTGGTTTTGCTTTCGAATCACCCATCGTTACTAAATATCAAAAAAAATATTGGTCCTAAAACTGAGCCTTGGAGTCTATTACTTACTGGTAGATTTACAGAATATTCACTGGTTATTCAGTCGTTTTCTACTTCCATGGTAAGATTTGATCCTGTTCAAAAGATCACCATGGATGCATTAAAAATTCTACTTTCTATCAAAATTTCATAATCACACATCAAAGGTCATTCAGAAAGTATTATTACAGTCTCCTGTAATATTGTTGTAATTAATAAAGCGCGTTACCAATAGATATCGCTGAATAATAATTATTCTAACGCTTTATAAATTTTGAAAAATATTTTCAAAGACAATGACCGCTTAACTAAAAAGCAACAACTACCTCCCGGGCATAATGTATTTGAAAAGTATTTTTCAAAAATTTATAAAGCGTTAGAATAATTTCATTCAGCGAAATTGCAGAACACTGACGACATAAAGTTTTCTATTAAATGAAGTATAAAGGTATTATTCTTCACTAAAACAGGTTTAAATAGAGATACAGGCGAATCCAGGAAAACATGCACTGGCTAATTTAAATAAATAATAGTACGCCACTGAATAGTCTAGTTATTCAATCTCATCTCGGTTTGTTCAAAAGTGAACTGAAAAAGACTACTGGTCTTATTTTGTAAATTGTACCTGATGGGTTTTGGAATTAAGAATTGAGTAGTGTACATGTAGCACGTCCGTTTGCGGTTTTTATCAACTTCACGGACGAATCTCTATATAATTTTCTGTACAATGTTTCTCTTTATCGGTTGTTTGTTTTGGTTAAGTACAGCCCCATTCAAAAGTCTCACAAATTTTTATTGAAATTGTAAGGAAAGGATAGAGAACATTTATCGGTTACAATTCATGGACATAAAATCATAGTGAAGCTAGACCTGGATAACATCTCTTAAAGATATGACTTGATATGATCCTTCTTAATGTAGAAACCATTTAGAAATGCATGGAAACATTTAGAGTGACAATTTTTGTGAAATAAAAATCTATACCTATAAAATCAACCAATTGACGGCGAAATTGTCAAAACTCGATTGGCATCCATATTTTAATATGTAAATTGGAGTGGCAAGGAGCTTCAAATTCACAGGACTGGGACTCTCGGGCCTTATCAGTCCCAAACCATGAATATCAATTCAACAGTTCCATTTGCTCCATCGTTGAATATACATTTCTCTATCTATTTCAAACCAATGATCCAATATGTTTATATTTTAATAGCTTTGAACGTTTTGTTTCATGATTTTCAACCTCAGCTTTTGAAATGTTTAAATACATTTATAAGTTCAATTATTCTTGATATTCAGTGGGTGATCATTTCATTTGCTTCAAAATGGAATAAGAAATTTTTTAAACGTTCACCAAAAAAAACTGTAAATGACTCATTCAAATTGAGGATAAAACGTTAACCCATTCAAATTTATTCAAATAGTGTGTTTTTTTTGTTGTTGAACTATTCATTAATTTTCTGGTTTATTTTTTTTGCAAATCCTCAAAATACCGTCTCCATACAGAAAATAAAACGCCAATTAAAAAGGCATTTGATTTCAGTGGTAAATGATCGGTCGTATTCTGTAAGGTTAGATAGTATAAATGGAGCCAGAAGATACACAGCAGACCAAAAAAAGGTAGAACGTGTCGCGGGACACACGGTAGGAACTTTAGTTCCTTTTAAGCAAAAATTATGTAATAGATACATCTGACGTTATAGATAAACGATTTGCATATTCTTTGGTGGTTGAGTAGTAAGCATACCAGACTCTCACGCAGTAGACCCGGGTTAAATTACCCCTGAGGAAGATTTTTTTATTGTTAAGTTTATTTTTAAATAATTCATGAGGGAGTCCGACTGGCAACATCTACTAATAACAGCATCGTATATTTAAAAAATGAAACCGTAGCATTATACAAATTGGACAGTCAAGAACTGTACGTTTGCCACAAAATTAGTGGAAACATAAAATTGAATTGTAAAATGTTTAATTTGAAGTTATATTACAGTTTATAGAAATTTTTATTTTCTAGATTTTTTCTTGAGTGGGTCGTAGAAAAAATATGCTGTTCGACTCGTGTGGATTGTCCATATTGCACTGCCTGCGGCGTCGTGCTCAAACTTCGTCCTCGTGCGATATGGCCATCATATCCACACTGGTTGCACAAACTACAATTTCTTTCAAAATATGCCCTTATACATTTGAAAACAACCTGCCAAATGTCAAATCAATTTATCCATCCATTTTAAAGTTATCGAATTAAAACATTCAAGTTTTCAAAATTTCAGCACCCTGTATTTCGAAAAGTAAATGTGCTAGACCCCTTAATCGCCCAAAAAAAATTATGGAAATAATAGTAAAAATTTATCCCAACAAATTCAAGTAGATCACCAGCACTGCGAATACCAGCTTTGCATAGAATTTTAATATAGCATCGGTGGTTCAGTGGTAGAATGCTCGCATTGCACGCGGGCGGCCCGTGTTCGAATCCGGGCAGGAGCATATTTATTATTATGAATCGCTGCTTCGTAAACAAGAGAGAGACTAAGGAGGCACAAGCACACAAAAGCAAGGCACATAACGAAGCAATGTAACATAACGCAGCGTAACGTAACGCGTAACGGTCAGATCTTTTGCGTCGCGACCCCTGGTCGCTCAAACATAACCTGGCGTAAAGAACTAAAGTTCCAAAAATATGTGTGGATGAATAAAAGATAACCAAGAAATTTATACATCCTATTATAACTTTGTCATCCAGCCCCGTGTTTTCATTCTACACACTATTCGTTGTACTGAATTTGGTTCAGATTTTGACTGTTGGGTTTTCTATTGGTGTCAGCAAGACTTTTTTTTAGTAAGTCTAGTCTTTTTACGATACTTGAAAAAAGCGATTTAAATTTGTAGGTGTTATTTTGAGGTGCTTTGAATTTTTTTGGTCCACCTTGTGCGTGGGCTGGCGGTCACTGTGGCGCCTGATCCCTTGTCCCTTCAGCCGATCGATCTGACTACGATTTGTCCGAGCGCTAATGTGTCTCATATCTCGGAAATAATCTCGGGTATCGCGTGGGTATTACTGACACACAACGAAATATCATCGACTCATTACTCTTATCTAGGAAAGTATCATCAACCACAGGAGTTGGCCAGTCGTACTTGTATACGTTCGATTACTGTATATAAATCATACAAAAAAAATGTTTGCGGTCCTCTTAACACATTCTTAATTAATATTTGATAAATTAATTCGATTTCCAATTCCGAGTAGGTGCGTTTAATTGTGTTAAAATTAAATATGGTTGTTATAACAACATCACCAAATTCAAATCAGAATTTATAGAAGAGCTTTCAGAAAATTTTTGAATGAAAACAGGAATTAGACAACTGATGCGTATTCCAAAGGTGACGAAAAAGTTGAACATAATGTTGATCAATGCACCAAGAAAGAAGAAAGATAGAACGGTTGTTAAAGTTGATTCACCGAGGAAAAGATTTATTTGTGACAATCAAAATCTTATTATGTCAAATAAATATGATTTTTCATATGGCCTAACTAATATTTAATTTGTCGTTAAGAAAGGATTTGTTTCAAGTTCGGAAAGTAATATTGTTGATGAATAAAAACATATTCATTGTCATCAATAAAATGAATTATCTATCTAAAATTACATTTATTCTTGTAAAAATGTATCATATTTGTCTCAAACAACATTTATTGAGGTATAATGATAGAATAGTTATATTAATCTTTTAAAGCATTTAAATTAAATAAAGTAGCTTTCCAATAACAAATACTTATTTTTGCAAGCTAACTATATTGTTTTATTATAAAAAAATTACTTTATGGCAGAATGACATATCTTTATGATAAAAAATGTATTGAATCGGTAAAATATATTTCTTTACCATAAATAAGAATATTGTCTGGGTTAACGATATGTTTTTTATTCGTAAAAATGTATCTTCCCAGCAAATTATATTTTTTTGTTGGAAACAAATGTTCCTTCTTCAAGAAAACTATTAATTTTTACTAAAATTCAATATATTTATCATAACCGAACCATAATTTTCATAAAGATTTGATTGGCTTATAGTGAAAAAATATATTTCCCTAAAAAACCAAATTATTTATGGTATTGTCTTTTGTTTATGGAAGTTAACTACATGCACTATTCAATACACTGAGCTTTTGAAATGTTTCTAAATATTTAGAAATATATTAAAAGTTCACAGTGTATTAAGCAGTATGGGTAACTTTCACACGGTTCTCTAAATAATTAGGTTACTTATAGGAAAATATATTTGTCACAAATATTTGTCTAAGCCGTTTTCAGACTGTCGAACAACAAAGTTGACTTTCGTTTTGTATGTGTGGACTAGTCGATCGAATTGGTCGATGGTTAGTCTGGACACGGATTAAAATTACAGTATTTTTATGACAAACAGGTTTAAATCTAATAAAAATTAATGGTCTCTATTTATACATAAAACTGTTTAGAAGGAAAGCAGGATAGGAATAAAAAACTTGCTGCTGAATATTTTGACCTATTCAAAAGAAAACTATACATTTTTAAAATAGATAGGTAGGTACCATACATTTTATAAAATGGAAACCATACATTGTTAAAATTAAACAAACTTACATGATCTAAATCATAACCAACAATGGTATCCACAGGATAGCCTTGTCTATCCTTTAGTGTGCTCATTAATGCTTTCCCCATAGTAGTTTTTTGGAGTTCATGGAGTAGATCTGACAGGTTTAATTGAGAAATGTGTATGTTTGTGGTACATTTCGCTTGCTTGTTACTTCTACCTTCTTGAATATAATTGTCATTTATTTGAATAGATGAGGCTTTTACTTGATGTAGATCCATAGTAAGTTATGAAATCAAACAATTTTATTTTGTAAAATCTACATTGTAATTAAACATAAAGTGACGCGTTTCGCTAACACAGTAGCTTTATCAAACGTTTGATAAAGCTACTGTGTTAGCGAAACGCGTCACTTAATGTTTAATTACAATGTAGATTTTACAAAATAAAATTGTTTGATTTCATAACTTGTCATTTATTTCCTTACCTTCAAAGATATCTCACAATTCTTGTAATCGCCATGCGTTTAACAATTCATTCATTCTATTATTAAATTTATTTTTGTCCAGAGCACTTCAACCACATACTTCACAAAAACAAAATAATTAGTAAAATTGTAAAAACTGATCTATTTTCACATGCATACTGACGCCAAACGTATACAGGTGGTGACCGTTACTGAATAATAGGAAGGGTGGGGTGAGAATTCTTTGTTTCAATTGCCACATAAAATTGTAGGCTAATGTGATATCTTACGGGTGAAGAAATATGTGATTTGTAGCAAATAAGTTTTTTTCTCGTAACAATAAATGTACAATTATACTGAAATACTTATTTTTTCGGTATAAAGTAGATCTTATTTGAGGCTAATAATCTATAGGCTTATTTAAAAAATGTAAATTTCTGTCAAAACTTTCAAATGATTTACTATGAATATTTATTTTGTTGTTTGAAAGTGATGGAATATTATTGAAGATGTTAGGTTTTCTTTTGGGTAATGAAAGCAATTTTTACCCAAATAGCACTGTTATATTTCATAACAAAATATTATATTGTGCTTCGTAGACTTTTATAGTTTCTGAAGAACAATTGTATGAAGGTGTGCATAAAGGAGAACACATTTTTTTACACTAAAGAAATTACACTCGAATAAATCATTTTTTTATATCAAAATTTTCCAATATTTTCACGTTAATATGGCTTCTCAATAATAAATAAGCAATGTTAGTTTCAATCAAAGGTGGGTCAAACAAATCAGTTTATTTGTCTATGAATAACTCTTCTCTCGGTGTTGGTTAACTTACCTAGAGTAACACACTAACAGGTGTTAATCGGATATTACAGAGTTGTTCTCAAAATTGACGAAATATTTTACAATTTAGCCGCTCACTAGCAACTTTTTTTCGGCAACTGGATATAGGTGCGAAAATGAAACGCATTTGTTTTTATAAGATAACCACGCATTAGCAACTTTTTAATCACAGCAACTAAAAAATTATATCTTGATCTATTTTGAAGGCGATTCAACTGTTGCTTGAAATAATATAACATACAGGACCTGTCCGCGCGCACTGGGAATTAATTAGTTGCAGAAAGTATAATAAGTTAAAAACATGCCTTCAGGTATAGAGCTATTTATTAGTGAAATTGAAAAGCGTCCACCTCTTTATGACATAAAATTGAAAGAATATTTGGACCGAAATACAATATTGCTGTTAACTAGGGACAGCAGCCTATCAAAACTAGTATAGCACATTCTGAAGTATTGGAAAAATGTCTGAGGATATTTGCGTAAACTTTCAAAAACTTATAAAACTGCCAATTTGAGAATCTCCCACTGATAATTGGATGAACCCAAAAAAGTTTTTTTTATTTTTTTTTAAATGAGACAAGTAATTACTACTGTCTCAACGAAATCCATGATTGATCTGGATCTGGCATTCTCTGACTGGAAAACTTGGTAGAAATTTGGGACGCAAAGCGACTCACCAGTGAATAGTGTGAGGTTCACAAATTTATCAGCAACTTTTTGATTGAGCAACTTTTATGTTGGTCAATGAAAAAGTTACTAGTGCGCGGCTAGCCTTAATGTTAAAAGTTACTATACTAAAAGATATTGCAGAGAAAGTAGCACTACAGATTACATGTGAAAAATTAGTATACTATGAATTTTACATTAGCTCCATATGTAAAAATAAAAAGGATATTTCAAATACCTTGGTGGAATTATACAAAGATATAATCTATGAAAAGACTACGACAACACAGTACCTAATCAAACTACAAGCCTGTTGGCATCTTAAACAAAAGTTTTTTAAAAAAGTTGATCAAGATCAAATGAGGAATAGAGGAAGCAATATTGTTAAAAAATACTAGGCACAATATTAACATTGATAAATTTAAGCATCTATTTCGAAGTTATAATAGAATATAAGAAAACATACACAGGTACATTCAGATTAAAAAAAACAGGAAGACACATTCACGAAATGTAACTGACAAGGCAAATTGTGGAATTTTATTAAAATGATATCAAAGCAAATAAGGAAACTATTAACTGGATCGTAACAATAAAAGAATAGTTAAATGGAGAAAATATGAAACAAATTAGATAACAACAAATTCGAATAAGAAGTATCTTGGTCTTCATACTGACAATGACATTAAAAGTTCTGTAGTCGGTACTTAAAAACAGGCTAGGAGCGGTAAATAACTCCAAATTTTACATGTGTGTATCCAATCACTGTATGAAATTTGCTCTAATAATTAAACCCATTGAAATGAAACTAGCAAATATTTACTCTTACTTTCGATTCACTTTCTCTCTCTCTATTTATTTATTAAATTTTATAACTTGTAAATAATTATTAATGTACAACGCGGTTAGTGAACTAATAATATACTTCACTAATAATTAAGTGTAATTGTTCAGGGTTATAAATAAAATTAATTATTAGTTTTTTTTGTTCAGGTCAGCATAATTTGTTTGTTTTCACAAGAGAAATAATTATTAAATTTATCGCGATTCAAATGGTATGACAAAATTATTATTATTATTATTGAAATTACTTATAATTAATCGTATTTGTTGAAATACAGCTTCCATTTTTGGTTGGTTATCATAATATAGCTATAACGGTATGAGGAATGGCTGGTATCTCAATTGCCCAAAAGAACTAACCAGAAAAGGAATTTCTGGCAAAAAAATAACAATCTGCACTTATAGTAGACAAGCCCAATGAGCCTTAACAGACAACGTCTTATATCGGGGCTAGAACTAGAGTGCCACCAAGATTTAGCTCACGCCTCGGCAAATAACAATATTATCCTGAGGTGGGTTAAAGGAAAGGGCACGACAGGAGTAAAGGTAATCGCATTGCTGATTCTTTAGCCAGGGAAGTGACTGAACTAGAAATTTTAGGACCCAGTGACACCTACGGCCCAACGACTTCCACAATTGCGGAACTAGCCAAACGTTACACCCATGCTCAATCCCTTAAGAGATGAGATGGAAGCAACGGATGCAGTCTTGCCAGGATCACCCTGGGCAACCCTGGGAAGCTGGCGACGACCAGGAAAAACCTACGTTCAATAGTAGGATTTCTGACTGGCCACTGTCAACTAAGAAAATACCTCCATACTATGGGGCTAGTGGACACACCTTTATGCAGAATGTGTTAACAGGAAGATGAAACTGTCAGGCATGTGTGTGTGTTCGGTGAGTCTTGGCCTACACCTGCCGATATAAAGAAGATGTCTCCTTGCTAGTGACCTGTCCTCCTTCCTGGGAAGGACAGGATGGACAACTCCTCGGGATGATGTACAATGGGTCACATGTGGCTTAAGTGCTGTGAGTCTATACACTCACTCTCCCTACTCTACTGATACAGATAGCTATAACGGTATTTTTGGGATAGATATTGGTGTTGAAAATCTCTTATTTCATATCAATTTCCTTTTCTTTGTGTTTTTTACTGAGTTTAATGTTAATTGATTTACATATATGTGAAATGTTTTAAGAACGACATATTTATTTAAATATTGAAAATGGATTATCTGTACCATAAACGACTTAATTTCTGAAAAATACAATAATTGTGCATCTTTCTTGGGAAAAGGCAACATCGTCAACCCTACCATTTGACATCATATCCAAATTAATACCGCACTTCAATTCGTTTGGACCATCAACAAAAAAAGCACACACCCCACAATAAGCCAACAGCAGTAAAAACCAAGTAGCAATTATATAAAACTCATAAGCAATCAAATGATATTTTTTGCGGTTTCTTTTCGTTTTTCGTAATAATAATTTGATCATTTCTGTTGTGGACCTTAATAGTCACTTTGATGGTCAAATTGGTCTACTACCCAGTGGTGGAGCATTGAATCGGTAAATGGAAATAGGTTCAGTCGGAACAGAGATAAAATTGTAGGATCACATATTACGCAAATAAATTACTCTTGGATTTTATGAATATGTCAGTGGCAAATTTAAATACTAAATAATAATATGTGAATTAAATTTCAATAAATGAATAAAAACAAATTCACTTTCAAGGTGGAAAAAGTATGGAAGTCAATGGAAATTGACATCAGCATAAATATTTATTCCAAAATAATAGATGTATTTACAAGCTCGCTTATTGAAATATAAGAAGAGATAATATGCTGGGCAAAATTAATGAAAACCAACGCTAGTGTGGTACACTCACGGACTCAAAACTGACAGAGGGAAGGGAGCTGGAGCTTATGGTGCTAGGCTCAGGTGCTAAATCTTTGCAAAAGCTCGTGATTGTATTCCATTTTGGAATTCTGGCTATCTACACGTGTCTGCAAATGAAATTTATTGAAGTCAGACAGCACTGAATTACTTAGAATACCCCCAGATCATATCTAGACTGGGATTACCTACAATAAGTGTTAACCTTGGCCAACCACAATAAGTTTAACCTTTTAAAGGAGCTCCGGGACATAAGGGTATAAAAAGCAATTAAATGGTAGCTATTCTTGCAAAGAAAACATTTGAAACGGAATTCACTATGTCAAAAACTGCACTACGGGAGTATGTAGATTAAAACAAAACACCAGACGTACTAGCGCCTTGTGTTCAGAATGCAACCTACTGGTCAAAATCTAGGGGGCGCTGACCAATGAAATACTAAACCTAATTAGGGTCAAACAGTTGGGTCACAGAAAGAATTGCTCACCCGTTACTGCAACCTAAGGGAGAACATGAATAACATCGGCTTATATTGGGAAGAAAATATCTGTCTCCCAATCACTAAATTCAATATTTATACTGTCAAAGTCAATGTCGGGGCTTCAGTTGAAAACATTGAGAATTGTGAGTTTTCTTCTAATTACTATGATTATCAGAAAAAATTTTGGATTTTTGATATTAAAAAAAGGCTTAAAGTTGAAATTGGAAAATTTAAATGATCCCTTCCGGGACGAGTCGCCTCTGATTGGGAGTATCATTTCTCTAACACAGGTTACTTTGAACTAAACATATGCCTCAAATTAAATGACATTAGTGGACGTTCGGCCTATGTCATTTCGAAATTAGTGGCATTGAATGAGATAGAGGATACGATGGGAAACTTGTGCTAGACCTACTATTAGAGCAAATGCACTTTTTACAGATAAAATTAGATATTATTTTCTATGATATATTGCACTTTGATGAAATGTTCCTTTTTTTTTGTTTCATGATACTCTGCGGAGGAGGGCATTAACTATCGAATAAAAGGCCAATAATGAGTTTAATGATAATGACGCATTTTAGAACAAATATGTATGGGAAATGAGAAGTATCAGATTAAATTTTGACTGTATTAAAAACGTCATAAACTCCTTTAGTAGGCTTTATTCAATTCATGATATTAATGCTACTGCTTGTAATAAATAAAACCGTTATAAAACCATTAACAGATAGTAATCAACCCGAGAATAAAATATTATGAAGTCAGAAACCAATGAGGAATCTCTCAAAATCCATTAGCTCCTCTTAAAAATGAAATTCATTAAAATCATGTAAACATTTCGATAAAAAGGTTGCAAAGAACCTGATTATGTGAAATCGGCTTTACAAAAAACCAGACCGGAAGTGATCCCTCCCGAGATGTGTATAATTTGAGATATTGTTTAGCTCGAGGCACAAAAATTGCTAGTTTCTTAATATTATAAGAGGAAAAAATTCGGTCATAACAGTCTATTCATTCAATTTTTTATCAATGGATTTTTAAGTGGTGTAGTGGGTGTGCCATTTCGGCATTCGTAATAGTAGCGCTTTAGAGCCAATTTCGACCAATTCAGAAATAAAATCGGAAGATTTGTACCATATTTTTAGAAGAAAATTAGTATTTTTGGTAACTGAGCGTCTCCTGATATACAAGGGTATTTGACGGATGAATATTTTCTTCAATTTCATGTCCGATTATCTAATTAACTTTTTTTTCTTCTAATCAATCATAACATGATATTATTTCATTATATTCTTGTAATGTCTCTACCAAATCGAGAAAACTACATCCTCTTTGTATATACATCCACGATGATTTTCACTCTGTATTTATTCTTATCTTCTGAAATGCCTTTAAACAACACACATCCTCTCCGGTTATCTCGAGAACTTTTTTATTGCCGTGTACTAGATAGGCTAATTCAAAAAGGCCACACCTGTACAGGTCCCCCTCTCAAGACGAGGTAAGCCAGAAACAAATACAGGGATCTGCAAACAATTCCGTATTGGAGTATCTTTCTTGGATAAATGATATTATATATAATAATAAATAATAATAATAAATCGTCCAGAGTGCTATAAATGTCCACTATTCGTATTTAACTCAACTTAAAACCTGCTCAACATAACAACTCAGCATTGTTAACACGATATTATTTCTTGGGATGGCACTCGACTGTTAACCCTCCTGGGAACCTTATTGTCAAATCTACCAACGGACTTAATATACAGTGCTTTTCAGATAAAAGTATCCACCTTTAATAAC
>CAJUYI010000088.1:42618-67195 GCA_910591695.1 Galerucella pusilla
ATTCACGCGGATGATGTTTCCAAAACGAGGGAGCGTAGCGAGTGAGTTTTGGAATCATCCAAGTGAATAATAGCCATTCTACACAAGTAAAAGACTATACTTTCTCCACGACTAAAAAGAAAAACTTCCAGTGAGGATCGAACCTTGATCGTCCGCGCCATAGTCAACCACCACTAGGCTATAGAGCATATTTATAAAAATGTAGAGTAAATATATATACGTAACTCATATTTTCAATCGGAACCCTTACATTTATAAATGAAATTAATTCCGGGAGGCGTACATATTCACTATCGCTACTATTGTCCATTTTTTTCTCTTATAATACGTAAAACTATGATTATAAGTATAATTATTTTGACGTTTCAAACGACGTGCTGTCAGAAGCACTTGGGTATTTGACGTTTTAAAGAGACGATTTGATTTATTCACTTAAATTATTTTAGCGTGAATTCTGATAATAATAGAATGTGATTGGCTAACGAGAGTGAATTATTTTTATTATTCACTGGTATGAAGTATTTATACCATTATGCAGCTAAATATGTGAAAATAATTTGTGCGTTATTATTTAGACGTGGAGAAAAACATTTAGGAATAGGATATTTCGGAAAGAATGCAAATAGCCTTAAATATATTTCATAATTGGTGCATACAAGAGAGACTGACAGTAAACTCTCAGAAAATACAAATTGTCAATTTTTGGAAAAAGACGGCACTACAAGACCTATAAATCTAAAACCAATAGTGGTGGTAGGAAGGAGGGTGCACCGAGGAAAAATTTTATTCAGCACTATTTAGAATTTAGTTGTAGTAGGTAAGAACTTCAATACGTATCTATTGGGACACAAAAAATGATTAATTATCAATAAAAAGGGCTCTACGTATTATTATTAAGATAATTAAAGCACTTTAATAACCTTTTAAAAACAGTAGCCGCTATTGGCCAAAAATCGATCACCCTTGAAAACAAAATGTTTGAGAGTATTGCCGATTTCCTTTACCACAATTAAACCTGAATGAAACTGGTTGGTAATAGTAATTGAACCTGATAATAACAAGTTAGTAAGGATAATTAGATAGATTATTAACAGTAATATAACCTCACCTTCATGAACTTCAAAAATATCCACTTCGGTTCCAAATTTTCCATTCTATGTTTGATAGCACGAGATCTTTCAAGCATACCGCTTATTTCAATTCCGACGAATGGTATTTTCACGAGCTGAGGTAACTGGGTATCAGAAAACATAAAAATCGCCTCAAATGAATCTTCCTGATGTTTGTTATGGTTAAATGGTTTGGTTTGTTAGATTGTTTTTATTCATTCCTAAAATAATGTCAAGCATAGTTTTTTTTGCCCAGATCTTCAATATAAAGTTTAATTCTGTAAACTCATTATATAGATAGATTTGATGAGGTGGCTAATCGGCCTATTCCACTGCGACCTTACCAGATCTATTGCATGTGGTCCTCTGAATCTAGATAACATTCTCCAGTCCAACATTTAAGTAGCCAATCAGCCTTGAGACTGAATCTTTCATGTAATTTTTTGTAGTGATGAGCAAAGCAAGACAAAGACAAGCATCGAATAGTCTTGTTCTTGGTTTTGTTCAAACAGTCCGGTCTTGATCTTGTTCTGGCTTATTTAGTCTGATGGTCTTTTGAGACTCTGTGCAAAAAGTTAGACGTCAGCGGACTCCTAAGTCGCCTAAAAAGTTATAAACATCAAAAAGCGCTCCTCTCCGAATTTCAGGCGTGACGTCATCGCATATGAAATCTCTCCAGAGAGCGGATACCGCGCCGATCGGTTTTTGGTTAGATGACTACTTAGCTAGTAACAGTAATTTGCTTGCTTACCTATATGCTTATTATTATACGTTTTAGCAAACTCTAAACAGTGTTGTGTTTGTGAAATGAGAACGTTTAGAAATAATTTAAACTATTCGACACAATGGACCAGAACCAGAGTAAAAAAACTATAAATATTGTGCGGTTCCAGAATGTAAAAGTACTACGATTAAAACATTTATTTCTATTGATAAGGATGCAAAAGAAAACGGAAGCAATGGCAGAAAAGCATAAAAACACTAAAAGCATTCACTGATAAGTCAACATACTTTGTTCGTGTATTTTTAGGATTTCATTGTTCTTCAATCAGAATCGTTATAAATTACCTTATAAAATACGTTGTAAATCCATCTTGAGAGGGTTATTGAAAACCACACGCTTGTATTAATCTAATTTTTTTTAAATACGTATACACAATATTGTTCTTATAGCTTGTGGTGTTATTAATGTTCAAAATTATTTAATAAAATAATCTGTCAGTTTTTCACAAATTAAATTTTATTAAATACTGCTTTTTTTTGAAAACAGGTAATCTTTTTCAGTAGATCATCAACAAAACTGGCGTATATTATATGTTTTAAAATAAATTATTTTATTTGATTCAAAGTCTGGATCAGCTCTAACAAATATCGCTTTTTTTAACCAGTGAGATGTATGTATGCATTTGAATCTGATATAAACGTTTGGAACAAATATCACCTGCTTAAAAAAAAGTTTTTCTTGTTCTTTTCAACATTGGTAATTTAATTTCCACTACACATTCATCATAAATAGCATTTGGAGAAGCTCCTTTAATTGGGCAGTCTGCAGTTAAGAAAATTGCAATTTTTTACTGAGTAACCCTTAGCGTTATCTCCGTAACTTTGTCAATAATTGACAATAATTATTGTCAATATCCATGAAATTCAATAAAAAGGCACTGTATAAATTGAAAAAAATACTTTTCATTATATCTCCACTCGTTTGAGGAAGCTACTATGTTAGCGAAACGCGTCACAACTTTCAGTTTAATATATTGTAGATTTTATTTTATTTCATCATTTCTTATTTCATTATTAAAGCCATATCTAAATTTCTTGATCAAACTGTAACTGAGATTAAATGAACTATAGTTCGAATAAGGTAGGAAAAGTTTCATAGAATAAGAAGTTATTTGGGTGAATAGCAGAAAGCAGCTTTTTAACATACATTCATTAAATTAAAAATCAATTTTCATGCGACTTTCTCACGTACCCCATTTAACCGCACCAATTTGTATCCACTCGATATAAAAGTCGAGTTTCCATTAAAAGAACTTGCATAAGAGCAATAGTATTAATAATTGTAATGATTGAAGGGGTTAGTCATGCACTCATCGAATCTAAACAGTATCGAATCGAGACATTTTGCAACACGCTTTGTAAAGCACTTATCCTGGTAGCGATCTGCGATTACACGAGGCCAAAATGTTTCATGAAGTACTAGCAGCCGGCTAAAACCCCTAGCGTAGACATTAGCACGTGAGTTACTGATTTATGAGCCGTGCACCCCGAAGTGTCTTTTATTAGGGAATTAATAGGCAAATTGTCGATGTGGTGCTTGACGAAAAATCGAGTCAAGTGGTAGCGAATGAAAGAATAAAAAATACTTACCACTTAGTTGTGGGGTTTGTTAATGCTTGAAAGTACAATGAATATTCAACAACGCCGCTTTTTGAAACTGACAAATTCTAATAAAGATTCATTAGCTTAATAACTACCGGTGTAACATTTATTTATAACAGAGATACAAATCTGAAGATATTGACGTATGTACCTACTCGACATCAAAGGAGTCAAATTTAAATTTCGATTCGTCCAAAGAGCCACATGGTTAGCAATGTTATTATCACTGTATAAGATAGAATCAAATTGGGATTCTATCCACATGTTCGCGATATGTTCGACTCGATAAGATGATTGAACCGGAGACGGGATGGAGAATCGCTTTTACATTGTTATTCATGGATTGGGACCCAGTCGGATAGAGAGGTTGGTTGCTTGCTCTCTCGTGGCAGTCTTCCACCGGTAAACATATCCGGTTACAGGGGGGTTGGATAACCCTTGGATGATGATTGGGTGGTGATATAGATATTTTGTGTAAAGGGATTGAAATCTAGATACAACTTATCAAGTTTAAAATTTGAATGTATCTCTTCATTCTTTTAAAGAAAGCTTCAACATACTTTTTATATAGGTTTTGTTTAATTATTATATACTATATTGATTTTATTTTATTGGATAATATTTATATGCTTGTTCCAGGCTGTTGACTTCACTCAGGTCATGGTTTTTTGAATAAAAATTGTCAAAAAGATTCAATTTTGTGGAATTATATTGTTACAGTGATAAGTATTATAGTTATACAGTGCTATTCAAAAGTCCCCTCCCCCCTTGTATCTTTTGAACGGCTACACTCACATTAATAAAATTAGGAGAGTGAAAATAAAGTGTTGTAAATTTATATACGAATGGTAACAGGTGACGTAATAGTAATAGATGACGTCACAGTGCCACTCTGGCCAATAATTTTAAATAGGACCTTATGGCAAGTGATATCTCGTTTGAAAGGCATTGACATTGGCTACATAGCCATATTAATTTTGTTTGGGTTCAAACTAATTTTGACGGATAAATTAAATAAATAGCAAAATTATTGAAATTATTGTTTTAAATTTAATTAATCGAATATCAACAATGGATTCTTATAGCAAGTGTTAGAAATGTGCTCCGTCTACTTCCTGACAGTAATACATCCTATTAGTAAACTCTTGTCGTAGGGTACTCGTTCAAATGTGTCAGCTGAAATTGCATTGCATTCTTTAATAATTTTTTCTTTCAAAACGCCAATGCTATCTGGTGCCGTAGTATAAACCTTTTTTCTTATCTAAAACACCTGCCGTTCCTACAAATTGAATCCGAAGTGAAGTCTTCAGGGACTTTTCAGGAGCTTTGTCCCTTCGTTTACTGGACTAATGAGAGATTTAAGTAAATTTGGATGAACAAACTGAAAGAAATGGACTCTTCAAGACTTTCAAAAATGTACTCCAATCGACTTGCTCATTTAGAATCTAATAATAATTCAAAGTATAATTGGGTGACGCAACTTAAAGAATTGTTTATTTATGCGCAATGTGAGTGCCTATGGGAAAATTATTTAAGTACAAATGTACGCAGTTTAGATAGACTTATTCTAGACAAATTGCGAAAACGCCTGCTTGATAGTGACATGAACAAAAAGGTTGCTTCTAGTTACTCTTTACTATACTCACACTTACTAGTTGGTGAAAATAACAGTTATTTGCAAATACCCGCTCACATCTATATAACCAGAATAATAGCGCAACTTAGAACGTGTAGTAAAACATTTTTAAAATTGTCTTTTAAAGGAAATTTTTATATAATCAACAGCACTGATAATTGCACTGTCTGTAATATGGATTCCCTGGAGTCATTACATCATACGCTTTTTGAATGTCCCATTTACAGCCCTCTAAGAAAAAATAGTTTTTTTCACAATGTTCATAATATTGATGACCTAGTACACTATCTTAACACTAATAATACACAAAATGGATTTTTTAAACTCACTGAATTAGCTCATAGCATTATTAGTATCATAAAGCTGAGAGCATTTGCACATGGTGAATGATTGACATTACCATCAAGTACACAGATATTTGATACTTTTATTTTTGTATTAACTATGTCTATGTCATAATGTATCTCTAATTATGTTAATTCTTTACTTTATATTTTGTACCGAACCCTTGTGAAAAGATTTATCTTAGACACAATAAAACTATTTATCTATCTATCCAGGTAAATTTGAATTAATTGAAATGTACCTATTTCTTTTCTCCTTGTATAATTTTAATTCTCCATATCATAAGAAATTTCTTGTCGATTATCCTATTTTCATTTGAATTTAGTGAATATCTTCTAATATTCTGATTTATCCAAGCTATTTTTCATTCCCATTTATAAATCCATAATTCTATATGTCAAGAAAACATTGTTGTGTTCTGTGTAAAAATTTAATTTTTAAAATTGCAAAGCGCTTTCGGCTATTGAGCCATCATCAGTGCGATACCTGCAATAAGTAATAAAAGTTGGAAATATGTAAAATAAGAAATAAGTAATGAATTACTTACTCGTCAGGTATGTTAAACAAGAAACCTAATTGAAGGTCGACAACACATTAACGTCACAAAATAAAATTTCTTGAAATTACATTAATAAAATAATCCCCTGATTGGGGTAAACTGTCTTTAAATTTTGTACATTTTTAGTTTAAATTTTTAATATCTTCACATTCATATTTATCCACAACATTATCAGACTGATACCATATAGTTCAGTTAATGATCTTTAATTAAAAATTTTTCCATATTTTTAAATTACAAATTCATGATTAGTTATTTGTTTATTTTAGATATTTCTGGACTCATGTTGGAGTTGTTTTTTGAATTAGATTTAGTATCGGGTTCTCATTAGACCCTTAATCTTTTTCTGGCTAGTAGGTGATTTGAGTAATGGGTTCTCATTAGACTCTAAATCAGATCTTTATCAATGAAAATGACTCACATCGGGTTTTGGGATATTATTTGATACATAATTTGACTATTAGTTACTTAAAAAAAACTTTCTCAAGATTTAAATAGATTTCCTGTATATCAAAAACATTTTACTTTTTTCTCTTAAATTTCCAAAAATTCTCTTTTTATTTATTTTCGCAAAGCTGCAATTTAAATTTTTCATTGGTTCATTTTAACTTTAGACCTAAATTATCCTTTGAATGAGGTTCATTTTTCTATTTTTTTATACAATAATTAACAAGAAACTTCATAATCTATCACATTTAATAGTTCAATTATCTACAAATTTTCAGGTACCTAAATATTGGGCGGAGTAGAATTCAATGAGACCTCTGGCGGAAAATATTGTAACTGTCGCAACGAGTAAAATAATTCGTTTTGCATTGTTTTTGTATTATATGCAAGTCAATGTAATTACCGTAAATTCGAACTTTATTTGTTTAATTTTGTTTCAGTGACAAGTTTAAAACTGTTTTTCTATTTAACTCAACTGTCATCATTTCTGATGTAATATTCTTATATAATCAGAGATATTAAGGAAGATGTTATGTTATTCTATTTTTTGTTTCAATTGCAGATCAAAGAGAAAATAAGTCAGTATCAACTCACCTTCCCTGCAACTTTTGTAGATATGACTATATCAAAAATAAAATAAAAACACGAAATCAGACCTAAAACTAAACAGTTAATTGAACGCTTGTTGTACTTTTCACAAATATCAACCATACCTATTACCCCAAAAATAAAAATATTGGGAGACAAAATTTAGTTTAACAACACAAAATACTAAAGCACAATCGAAGAGAAAGCAAAAGTTTTACAAATCACACACTGAAAATAACTACTAACTACTAACAGCAAAATAAAACCACTTAAATATCAAATGGCTTATACGGCAGCTGATTTGTTTTACTCGTTGCTAAGATGACATTGACATTTCACTGCGCCATCTATCGAATTCTACTTTTTCCAATATCGACACATTTTCATAAAAAGATCAATCTTATCCCATTAATGCATATTATCTATACAATATTATCTATACCATACATAAAGTCGTACTAAATAGTCAAATATTATGAAGCTTATGTCAAGACCTATACACTCTATACAGTATGGTAGAGACAAATGGAACAATTTCATTATTTTAGTTATTGTACTACACCTACATATTTAAATTCTGAAACACGTCAATTTTAGATTATGAGTTGACAGCATGCAACGGAAGTTGTTTATTTCTTGATTATTTCCCGTCAATGGTCAGTTTCTAATTTTTTGAAATGTATTTCCATTCTCTATTCAAAACTTATATTGTTTTCCATAATTATTAAACAAAACCAAAATAACCAATTCCACAACAGAAATATAATAGTTATATACGTAATTAGTGTGATATGGACATTATTAACGCATATGTGAAGTTTGCAGGACGAGGCCGTAGGCCGAGTCGTATGTAATCACAAAAGTGCGTTAACAATTCCAATCATACGTGTTTCGTACAAAATTTTATCTACAACTGCTTATTAGTATTATTAACAGTACCTATATCATAGAATTGAAAAAATGTAATCCAACGTATTTTTAATAATATCAATTGCAAACATAAAGTAGGTACTGTGTATCATATTCTGTGACCATAGCAACAAAGACAAACAAAGCTGTGGAAATAAAATAAATTAGTTAGGTCGTTAAATTGTTGAAGTTGAATAAACAAAAATCTATAAAAATGAGTTCCAGCGAAGACAATCTCCTTTCGGAAATTGAAAATGCAGCTTCCAGTGTTATTTTAAATAATCAATTCTGGTTTTTCTATTAGCCTATTAGCGCACTAGTGCGGTAATATACGTCATTATGACATTAAAAATAGTGTTAAATCGTACCCGTTATATGACAGTTATAGATAATAGTTATTTATGTACCAAAAAGTGATTATTTATCGGAGGAGGAGGAGACGAGCGAAGCGAGGCGAACTTTACTGACGTGGTGCATACAAAATTTCATCGCCAACTGCTCAGAATTCAGGATATAAAAAACTGAGGTATATTTCATTGCATTTTATTATGACAAAGTAAACAGCAAATATATACTTATTATTTGTTATATTTAAATTGAAGGTACACCCTGAAGCATTATAAAAGTAAATTCCTGAAGTCAAAGGAGTTCCAACAATAATTTGTTATGAATGAATCGCAAGAAAACTATTATACAGCCGTAATAGGGAGAAGCGTGACACTAACAGATGATGATTTTCGAGTAATGTCAAAGTCAAAATACTTTACCTGCCGCATATGTCACTTTACCTGCCGCAAATGCAGCAGATGAAGTAAAGGAAGGTAAACTGTTTGCTTACTTCCGAAAATCTGATAATTGACGGCTTTACTGACGGTTGGCGATAAAAGTATATTACTTGGCTGTCTTCACTATTCATAAACAAGTGACTAAAATAACTTATTCTTACATATAACCTGTGATATGCCATATAAAGATATTTCACGATCTAAAATATCCAACGAGGTAAAAGACAAGGCCGCCTTAAACTAGGCTGGGGCCATTGGGCACACAGGAATTTGGGGCCCCTTTGGAAAGTAAAAAAAGCGAATTATAACTACATTTTTACTAAGTATGAGCATTTATCATAGGTAATCAAATACAGTATGATATAATATGTCATTAATGATATTAGAATGCTGCTTATTTTTTTAGTTACGATTAGGATAACGGTTTCTTCCGGGATTTCGGTCCTTTGAGGCCCCCTGAGAGAATGAGGCCCTAGGCGCAGGCCCTTATGGCGAAGAAGGTATTAGTGAAAGAAAAAGGAGGAAAGTTGAGCGTGGTAAAGACTTAACCAATTTTCGACGGAGGTCGCCATATTGGGAAGCCACATTAGTGACATTAGTAATCAATTCTTGTGTCAACATAGATAATTAAAAAACCACGTTAAAAAAATAGTGATTTTCAGTATTAGAAAGGTTATTTATGAGTATTAGTATAAATTTAAGTTGATATTGAGTTGTACAATAGTGCTATAAAATTTTTGACTGTACCAAAATATGGTATCAATTCTCTAACAACAATAAGTACCACCTTAAAAAGATGCCTCTGGTTTGTTTACGGAAGTCGGCCATATTCAGAAGCCACTTTGGTCGATTATTGTATATACTGTTATGTTCTCTCCTCTTTCTTTTTTACCCCGGTGAAAATATCACTCATAGTAATAATATAGAATCTATTTAGTTCGTGTTTACACTGTAAAATTCAACAATGGAGGATTAATAAGAGTATATATATTGAACATGTGTGAGTGTGTGTGAGTGGGCAGAGAATGGCCCCAGACATAGTCTACTAGCCACAGAAAAAAGTTAGTAAAATGTTAAAATATTAATAGAAAAAAATGAAATAGCAGATGAACTCGCAAATAGAGGGACTTTTGTGGTATAAGCTCCAATGTAATATTGAAAGAAATAGGCAAAGCCGATAAAAAGGGAAGATCTGACCATTAAAAAGATCTAGCAGATCTATATTCTGGTTTGTGACTACAACCCCTTTATAGGTCGAAGTAAAACTACACCAAGAGACTAACGGGCATCTGAACAAGCTCAAAATAGTGGAGTACGAAGAAGGTAGATTTTGTGGCATGGAAGAGGTGCCTCCATCTACATACTTGCGAATTGCACAGAATCCTTTGGAAGAGTAACATTTACCAAAGTAGAGCCTGAAGATATCTTATATTCCCCCGGGAAACAGGAATGAAGAGCAACTAGTGCATACCATTGCAAAGTTCGGATTTCAGAATAAATTTTGTAGAAAGAGGGGTGAATGATGCTGTAAAGTAACTAAAGATTCATAATTGTATTGAAATATAGAAAACTTATTTCGCTTTACGATATGATTTTCTGTACTACTGCACTACTGTACTTCTGTAAAAGCGTCCGCCAAGGCTACATTTTTATAGTTGTCCTAACCGACTACGTACAAACTATAACATCTTGAATCCAAACGTTATTCAACATCTCAGGCTTGACTCACCTAATCCTAAGCTTTATATTTTTTGTTAATTATCGCAATAAATTTTACAATTACATTTTTGAATTTAGAATGAAAATACGTATCATAAGCTATATCAAAATCCAAAACTTCCTATTTAATCAATTGGGGGTGGTAACTGTCACTCAAAGGGGTTAAATGTTAAATGACATATTGAAATTTTCCATTATAAATTTGCAATGATTAAAATAATGATCTTATTTCAATTGGCTGTACCACAATGTTCCTCTTTTCCACGGAAATTACTTTGATTTACTCTCTTTCCTGAAATTAGGATTATTTTTACCAAATAGAATTTCTTTTATCACGACGTTAATGCCCTAAAAAGTTAACATGTACAAATGATCGAAAGTAATGGAAAAATCCTTTGTTTGTAAAAAAATAAATAGCGTCAGGTTAGAAATCTCAGTTCTAAAACAAGAAAAGTGTGTGATAACGTACGATGAAAAGTTTCTGGAACCAGTGAAGTATAGTGAAAGTTTTTACTTTTATTTAAGAAAAAAGAGCACCTTGTACCTCAACAGGAAAGGACATACGATTTATTTTTATGGAAAAATAGTAATATTGGGTTATTATAAAAGAAGATAAAAAATGTACATGTTAAAAGTTATAGTATTTAAAAGAGTGAATGTTTTACAAAACAACGCCGACGCCACTGTGCAATCACTTCTCGGGAGAGTAAGTAGGCGGTAGGCGGCCAAGGCCGGAAGATGAATGCGTATATGTATTGTTTCCGGTTTCTGGAAAAGAAACCCTCTTAATTCGCGGGGTTACTTAGCTAACGACTACGTCTCCAGCGGTCGACATTCGCGAACGATTTCAACAGTACAGGACTGACTAACCTTTAAAACAATATTACTAGTAATATTATACTTTTAAAACAAAACTTTAAGACATAAATGTGTAAAAATGCATTACAAAATTCCACAGTTTCGAAAAATCACAGAAAATCCTGTTCAATATTAAAAAAGTACCAATAAAAAGATTGGGTGGGTCCTAAAATTTTTAGTCCAGCTGCTTCCCTGGCTAATGAATTGGCAACGCAATTACCTTTACTCCTGTCGTGCCCATCAGGCTTTTTTTCTCTTCGTTGCACCACTTATGTAAAAAGACTAGTGGTCCCAATCAGACAGATCCTTCATTGATAAATCATTGCTTCGGTGCTCTAGTCTCGGGAGTTTCCATCTCGTATGAGTCAGAAACCATTCCAACTGGCAAGACAGAGCAAAGTAACTTCGTTGTGGGTGCCAGGACATAAAGGGTTTTCCAGGAATGAGCCGCATCGTGGAAGATGTCCGAAATTGTTAAAAGGAAGTTAGTGCAGCCTACTTGAAAGCAAGGCAAAAAGGGTAATACAACCTTCTGCTCACAACGGTAATGCTCTTGAAGTTTCAGAAATTTGATTCCAGGGTAATCACATAAACTCTCACTGAACACTGCTTACTCAGTAACCATTTCTGGACAGTGGAACAAGCAGATTCTTCATAGATCAGACGGCGAAACACATTTTAGGCAAATGCTGGGTAATTATACGCCAATGCCTCAAATGCCTGGAAGAGGTCTACTTAAAGCCTGGTCAGGCTATTATCTTAGCTCCAAAACAGATAATAGGCTTTCTTAAAGGCCTAAATCTTTTTGACTGAAATGAGGATGTAGGGAATACGCAAAAGATATCATGGTGATAATCGACCAGTGGCGGCTCCTCCTCCTAAGGAGGCCCAGCCTCCTCAACAATTTATCCAGCAAATAGCACCAGAAATATTTTTTTTGCTTATTATTCATTTCATTTCCCGTTTATCTAAAATTTTCTGATATCACAATTAATTCCCCCTTTCACTACTTATTTTAGAATCTAACAACAGTGCCCTGAGGCTAGATTCCACAAACATCTTGAAGCACACGTGTTGGCTTAACAGAGTTGCCGTTTTTCTATCAGTCCAATTGCTAATACCGTAAAAAATAGCGAAAATGGCAACACTCTCAGGAGGCTAGCTTCTAGCGGTGGCTATGGTATACGAACAAATACGAACTACGGAATACAGAACATAGATAATATATACAGAATACGAGCGTGGGTTCGTGCGTGCTTGTTTTGTTTTAGATGATTAGCGGAAATAATTAAGTTTTGTTTTTTCTTGATACTTTTAAATTAATATTTGAACAAACGGATGCTTTTCAAATTATACTACATGAATTCACTGATGTAATTTATTCAAGAGAGCGTTTGAAGCATCTCATTGATAAAATTTCAAGTTTACGTAATACAGAATTTCATTTTAATATTTTATTTAAAAAATTTTCAACTGATGAGGCTCCTCTCGTGAAAAGGAGGAAAACATATAATTTGCTAGACAAGAAACTTTATTTATATATAAGGTAAAGGACCAATTAGTGACCAGTAACCAAATAGTGACCGATTTTTTGTATAACGGTATAAAATAAGATTTTTTTCATATGAACATATAAGATATGTTATTATATTAGCTTCTAAATATGTCTAATTTCAATTTAATCATCCTTTTTTTTTCAAATATGTTTGAATTTGCCGCAAAATGATTCTAAATGTTCGGTGGTAGGGGAGGATTGCATCCAGACTGTTCTGAGTACTTGTCGAGTTAACACATGTGTTTTAGGTGAGTGGCGAATAACAGCAAAGTGAGTGAATATATTTGTCAAATTAATATTCTGTACTATTAAAGAGGATATATTTAATGATTTACATTAGCTGGGAACGTGAATATCAAATTAATTTCCAAAAATTAGCTTGGTCAATAATTGGCACCTGAGATTAAATTATGTTCCAAATACTGACCAGAGGGTCACTAATTGGTTTTGATAGATGATATATTTTTTTAAGTTTACATTGTTACTGTTAAAAAAACTTGGTGTCCCATCACAACATGTTAAAAATAAAGGACTACGGCTGTCTAAGACCAAATAATGTTCATGTTTCAATTAAAATTGTACAAATGTTAAGGCTGTAAAATTTAGGTCAGTTTATGGGATGAAAATTGATCATAAATTGGTTTCGTGTTGGTCACACATCGGTTCTAAGTCTGTTTACAAATAAAATCATTTTAATCCCAGTTTCAGGAGCAAGATTACAAGAATTATTTTTTATTATTAAACATTATTAATTAAAAATTCGGTAACCTTTTAGTGACTCTGATTTGGAGATGTAGCACCGAAATAAAAGTGATTTAAAATATTGTTCTGATATTCAGGTCAATTTTTGGCAAGAGAAGTGATCATAATTTGGTCTCGTGTAGGTCACACATCGGTTCTGAATCTATTTACAAGTTAAGTCATTTCATTCCCAATTTAGGAGAAAAACTACATTTTTTTCCTCAAATATCTGATTAATTTATATCTACAATTTATAAACCATTAACTGACTTCGAACTTGGTATTTGAAATAAAAAGAAACATGATTTGAAAGAGAACCCATTATACAGGTCACCTTATGGTAAGGAAACTGATCACGATTTGATTTGGCATTTATTAGAATACCGATTTCAGATTTTTCTTGGAAACAAACATGCTGACAACAATGTTGTCATCCACGTCATGTGTTTTTTAAGCGAACACAAAGTACCTTCAGTTGCAACTTCCGCTGAGTGGCAGGAATATTATAAGAGAAAAGAAGCTGCTAAAAGAAAACTAGAGGAAGAAAAGACAGCAAGAAAAGAGGAAAAATTGAAAAGAGCTGAAAAAATGGAGGGATCCAAAGAGACATTATCAAAACAAAGACCGAAAAGAAAAAACGACAAAAGGATGATGGAAGAGGGCTCATTAAAAGATAGTGATTCCGTTACAAAATACAATAAAGAAAAGGAATTAGACACAATCTATTCTGTTGAGGACTATTGCGTGGTGTTTTATAACACCGAAAATTTTCCGGGAAAAATTTTGGAAATCAAAGAAGAAGAACAAGAAAAGGAATACAAGATTAGTGCAATGACCCAAAGTGGTCCAAATTGGAAGTGGCCAAATCCACCAGACATTATTCGGTATAGAAGTGATGGGGTGATGAGAAAAATTAATGAACCAAAGATTTTGAACAAACGAGGAATTTACTGTGTTTCCGAAATGCAAACTCTATAATTGCTACATATGTGCAATAAATACTTGAATGAATATTGTTTATTTGTTTTAATGAGAAATTTTGTTTTCACAAATTATTGTTTTAGTTTTCATAAAATATTTTCATTAATTTTGATTGAACACTGTTTTTAATAGTTCTTGAAGATTTCATTTTATTTACTTTTTTATGAATAAACTTATGATTTAGAAGACGCTTTTTACTACTAAGTAAATACCTAAAGTCAATATTTGGTATACTGAGCGGTTAGGAATTGGTTATGAGACCTTTGGTAATGGTCATAAATTGGTTCTTTCTATTTTTTGCCTTTTAAATTGTATTTATCTTATTTATATATAATTTATTCGAAATGTACATGACTTTTTAAAAAGTAGAAGATTAGATCTATCTGGAACAGTTTTTAAAAAAGCTATAGACCGTTTAGTATATATTTTGCACTACATGATGTCTAAAATATTTGCTTAAGTGGTCAGTAATAGGGCACTTTACCTTATATATTATTAAAGGTCAAATTGAGATTCGATTTTCCGATTTACATGAATTGAGGTTTTTCGACTTGACGAATAAAAGCTTATTCGTTTTTTCAAAAGAGTTTTCCAATACACATTTAGATAACTTAGTTCTAAAATATAAATTATTTTATAAAATAGCACTGCACAATGAATTATGCGAACAATAAATTTTTTTTGGCAAGTGTAACTACACCTCCACGTTGGTAGGTGCTGGGCAACAATTAATTTTGTCACTGAAGCAGCTGGTACGGTCACTGCGCGAAGGTTAAATTAATTGGCTGAATAGAGTATATTTTTATGTCCAGCCTCCTCACTTAAAAAGTTCACGAGCCGCCACTGCAATCGACTCCATTGTAATTTGATCTAAATATTTAAACCAAGCAACCAAAAATCTTAAACTATTGAAGGAGGAAATGGATAAAGAATCCTTCATCAACATACTTCCGTGAGCACTACAAAAGTGAGACTTGATTAGGATTTTGATTACAAACACCCCGATCACAAACTGTATTTTTATAATTTATTATATACCATGAGCTCTTTAAAATTATACAATTTCTTTCAGATTTTTAATTCCTGATGCCTCTCCTGTTCGAATGAATGAGTGAACACCACAAAGGGATTTTGTCGACAGCACCATCACCATCAAAATTAGCCGTAAATGAATTCTTTGAGGCGACGACGACGCCGTCGGTTAGCGTCGACGCCGCTGCTCGTTTATCAACCCTGACTCTTTATACTCTTTATTCTCTTTATTCGCCACACTTATATCACAATACATAAATGGCGTTTCGCTCATTCTCCTTTTATTATACGAAACGACCTTTTATGTTACGAATAGAATAAATACATATTTTCTAATAATCTTATTTGTACAAACACACAAGGGCTCCCGTATAGAAATTGTTTAATGTGGAGTCCATGTTCAATAATTTCTCCCATCACGCAAAAAGGTGTTTTCGATTACGGCATAAATTGGCGAATAATATTTTCACCACAAAGGGAAATTGTTTCCATAATATAAAATTGTGTAACCAATTGAAATCTAGAAATATTAACCCGAACATGACGTGATGCGGTAAAGATGACTTGTAATGGGTGAATTTAATCTGATAAAAGGCGTTGTGGGAGAGAAGAAATCCAATGAAATCGTAATGTACTTTATTAAATTATCGGCTAGGCTTCGATGAAAATATTTGCTGATTCAATAAAAAATATTTATTTTAATTCACTGAAGCATTCAGATAAGTGCAAAATAATTTGATTGATAATGACAAGTAATGCTTAGATAAATTCGGATGATAATTTTTTGCTGAATATAGTAACCAATCAAATTACTTGATTTCAAGTCATGTGTCAAATTTCATCCAATCACGGCCTGCGGCCTTGGGCTATTATCAAGCAACACGCTTTCAGCATTCTCTATGACAAAATTATCTCGGTATTATCAAGACCCTAGGGGTATTACTACTGAAAAGTTAATCCTCCAGTAAGAGTTGACTCTCCCTAGGTAAAGTCGGCTATTACCTGGGGGCCCATTCTCGAATGTCGAATGACATTTGTCGTATTCGACATATGTCGATAGAAATTGTCGCACAACATTGGCATCTGGCATTCTCAAATGGGTTCGACATCTAAGTCGCATAAGATAAATTTTGTGGAATAACATGAACTGACAACACCGAAATTTCGATATTACATCGTGTTCCATGCCATTTCTCTTGTAAAGTTGTAAAATAATGAAATGACAGTTGTAGTTATACGATCTTTGATGACAGTAATGATTTGGTTATTTGTTAGAAGTTAGAATGTACAATGTACTTACTCGAATGAATGAATGATAAATTTAATGCAAGAAAAAGAAAATGAGCCTCTTTTATCTGGAAAATACATTTCTTGATTTTCTAAATTTTCAATAGCAATTAATAAAGCTGCCATTTTCTCTCTACGAAAATTTCTGAAACAGTATTAAGCAATGTTTTGAGTGTTTTCACTTTTGTATAACGTTAACCTATAAATTTCGCAAGTAATGAAATTCTCGCATTCGGCATTAAATTGTCGACTGCCTTTGACCATTCTACAATTTGACTATCAAAAATTTGCGAAGGCAACATTTGAGAATAAGAATATTCAGATTTTATTCGACAAAGAGGATTTCTCGCATGCGACAAAATATGTCACGGTTTGAGAATAGGGTCCCTGGTCTTCTCAGTAAAAGTGTATAAAAACCTAAAAGTATTGAAATTTGATCAACATGTACTAGTCAGAGTTGACCATATCTAGATAAAGTATACTTTCACTGTCTGAAGGTAGTGAAAGTAGACTTTGACTAGAAATATTTGTCTTCATTTCATAATAAATATAGATATGTTAGGATAAAAGTGGATATGTACACATTTTCCGGTAAATGTGCACATTTGCCTCCCCGTTTGGGTAATGTGCATCCAAATAACATTAACAATTTCCAAGAAGGGAAATGTACATTGAATTCACAATGACCATGGTCGTTTTGGTAGATGTCAGTAAATGTGAGAAAAGGGGGAAGGAAATATAATCATTACATTTTCCCTTCCCCTTAAGAGATATCCATTACTTTGTAATGAACATTAATATATTCAAGAAGGGGAAAGAAATATAATAATTGGATTCACCCTTCCCCTCAAGATATCCAATACTTTGTAATGAACATTAATTCATTCAAAAAGGGAAAGGATATATAATCATTGGAATTACCCTTCCCCTTCTTGATTAACTTGATATGCGCTTTACAAAGTATTGAATGCATTCACCCTTCCCATTTTTAAAAAATATCCAATACTTTGTAACACGCATATCAAGTGATTCAAGTTAATTTTCCACTTAATAAACTTTTACTAAATCACAGCAGTCATAGCTAACCCTTCCTAGAAAAAGAGTGTTTATTCATTTCAAATCAACTTTCACTGACAGTTGACTCTGCCTAGGAGGAGTCAACTCTTACTAACAATCGACTTTCCCTGTAACATATACATATCTTGGGGTTATCCTAGACCCAGGCTTAACTTGGAACCGACATCTTCAGCACGTGATCAAGAAAGCTGAGGTGACCTTCTTGGTTGCCAGACGCACTCACGGCACTAAATGGGGACTTAGACCCTGCATGGTACACTGGCTGTACAAAATGGTTGTCATTCCCAGGATCACATATACATCTCTGGTATGGTGGCCAAAGTTCAGACAATCCTCTGCTTTGCTAAAACTAAGCAAGGTCCAAAGACTTGCATGCATTGGCATTACAGGGGCAATGAGGACTACTCCTACAGCGGCGCTGGAGACAATGCTAGACCTTTCTCCGCTACATTGTGTCATAATGTGCGAAGCAAGAGCAACACTAACCCGACTGGAAAAAGCATCAGACCATGACGTGGCACATGGGAGAGGATAAGGAGAGATAAGGCATGTGGATGATGACATTTTCAAAATGCCAACAGACCACATGACCACCAAATATATCTTTCGCAAGAACTTCGAGATTGTCATCAAAGATCGAAAGGAGCTTGAGAAAGAGAACGCACCACCACTTAGTAGAGCGAATGAACTGATCTGGTATACAGACGGATCAAAAAATGAGCTCGGCAACGGAGCAGGCATATACAGCAAAACGAGCAAATATGAAGGAATTGTCTCGCTAGGAAAATACGCCTCTGTATTTCAAGCAGAGGTCTATGCAATATTTTCATGTGCAATGGCAAATAATATGAGAGCCTACAACAACAGGCAGATCAGGATCTACAGTGACAGTCAAGCTGCCCTTCAGCACTTCAGAGCTATAGTGACATCTCGGCTAGTATGGGAATGCGGCGAAGAACTTAGAAGACTGGCGACTCGGAACAATGTAACACTGGAGTGGGTCCCAGGTCACAAAGGAATCGCAGGCAATGAAAAAGCTGGCAAACTCGCAAGAGTAGGATCGTCAACTCTGATGAACGGACCCGAACCTGCTGTGGGCATCCCCAGATGCTTAACGAGGTCATGGTTGAAAGGGTGGGTGAATGAACAACACAATAAACACTGGAAGAATACGCCCAGGCAAATACATGGAAAGGAACTCATAAAAGAACCATCAGAAAAAGTAGCGAAATAATTGCTCTCAATGAGCAGGAACAAACTACGTACCATAACGGGGCTACTTACGAGACACTTTCCCACAAAGGAGCATCTAAACAAAATAGGGCTGTATAACGGAGACCTTACATGCAGAAGTTGCAAAAAGGATACCGAAACAGCTCTGCATATACTATGCAACTGTGAGTCGCTGGACCACAGAAGGCAGAAACTGTATGGCAGAGCCCAAATGACTCCAGAAGACTTCTACAACCAACCAGCAAAGAGCTAATAAAGGGAACGGATTGGCTGAATAGGTTGTAGTCAGAACACTAGGAGTATCCACAATAAGCCCAGGAGGCTGAGGTGGTGCCGGCGAAGGGACGGCTCCTTTTGGAAAAAAAAATACATATACAGATTGCGAAAAGTCTATTCGAGCCGAACGATTTACACAAGTACGGCAAGGAAAATATAAAAAAACTACTTGAAAGAGAGAGAATAATAATCGTGCGCAGTCAGCTGTTGCCAAATGTATGTATCTGTGAAAGTTATTCCCAATTTTTGTCGGCAATAATAGTTGAATCGAAAGCAGTGTATAGATTTTATTTATTGCAGAACTTAATTTGTCCAATTTTCTTGAAATATATTAATTTATTTTCATTTGTTTTCATCTCACCTATTTTTTTAAAGTCAAAGTAATCTCGATCCTCTCCCACTAAATAAGGCGCTATCCCGTGTTAAAATTCAAATGCAAAATAAGTTATTCATTCCTTAGAAAGTACCAAACATTCTTAACTGGCAACGCTGCTTTCATATCAGATTGGTAGCTGGAACTGACACGCCCGTCGCTGACTGCGAACAATTATTCTTCCCTCTCTTTCTTGTAGCTTTTTTTTATATTTTCCTTGTCGTAAGTACTTGTGTTAATCGTATGGCTCGAATAGACTTTCGCGATCTGTATATTGGATTCTCAGTTGGTCTCGTTGTAAGGTTTTTAAAATGTTTGCCATTAACGATACTTATGGGATCCCCCTCGTAGTCTAACTTTGGGCAAAGTGCAGACCCAACGCCAATAGCTCACATCAGAAGTTAGTAAATGGGGTAAAGTGATCCGGTACGTGATGAAAGTGCAAAGGGCTCCATGTCAATCTGATATAGAAAGACCCTTTGGCCCTTTTAGTGACCGAGCAAATCGTCTACGAATTATTTATGCTTTGGCAAATGAAGCGATTTCCTATCTAAAATGCAAAAGTGCACTTCAAAGTCTCTCTGAAACATGTTTATTTATCGAAAGGATGCTTTTCAAGAAATCATGCTAGTATTCACGAGAATGTTTTCATAAATGGATGCACAATAGATTGGGTGAGGAATATATTTTATTTTTTTTACTACTACCTAATGTTGAGATTGGAAAAAATATATAAATATCGTCTATTACGTACACCTGGGGGGGTCTAATTGTTCTAAGCAGCATTTAGTGATTTGGCGTGTACGTTTATTGAAAATAACAGTTCTTTGGGTTAACGCGTCACGAAACGGGAATCAACTAGCGTACAAAATGGCGTTTTTCTCACTGCTTCCGGCACTTAAACTTCCGGTCAGATCATTACGGTTAGCCGCACTTACACTGGTCTGGCCACTGCAATTAAATGGTGTTCAGACTAAGGGCTGAGGGTTGCTCGTTTAGCTGCACGAAACGTAACGTGGTGTTGGAAACAGAATTATTTTTTTTAAACATTTGTGTTTAACAGATATAAACTAAGTATTGGGGTAGAAAAATATAAATCTTAAAACTTCTGCACCGCTAACGAAGATAAATTGACAATACTGTTATAGGAGTTATAACAAACCTCATATTCAGCATGCATCAAACACAACTCGCCCATACTAATAGCCCAATTAGCATGCATTAACAATTTACCAAGATGAACATCAACATTTGAGTTTTGCCTGATGCGCTCGTCTGCAATAGTGGTAGATTCACTCGATAATTATAGAGCTCGCAATGGACACATCCTGCAAAGATACGACAACATTGTAATGTCTAGACGATAAAATTAATGTGGAAACGAATGTTTAAAGATATAGGCGTTTGGCCAAGTGAAAAATATTTATAGCTAAATATTAATTTCATTGACAAAATTTTATTCTGCCGTTATGGAAGACTTTTCTATACCAGTCCTATACATATTCGATACCTCGAGCTTTTTCACGTTTTTACAAGCATAGGTTGGTAGGTTTTTAAATTAAGTGGCTTCAAACTAAAAACTGTTCTACCTAGTCAATGTATAATCTCATTTTTCTTTGTTATTCTACAGAACGCTTATACCGGGTGTCCCAAGTTATCGTATACAGGCAATATCTCGCTTATGCGGCAAGGTAATTAATAAATAAAAAAACTGCATTGAACGGCATCAAAGAACCTTCCTAATGACTTATGGAAAAATGTTTTCCATTTGACAGCCCTGTGGTAGCTACCCCTCACTTTTTATTTTCAAATGTCACTCCCTGTGTATATTGTCACTTATAATTGCACAAGTGGTTTGTATTTTATCGAGTAAATTTGGGTTGTTTAATGAGAAACTGTTTCCTAGCAATTTGACGAGAATAACTGTCAACCTAAAAACAAGGAGATATGAGGGGATTGCAGGTAAAGTATTGGCTAGTGAGCTAGAGAAGGCTCTTGAAGAGACTACCGGGTGTCTACCGGGTGTCCCAAGTTATAGGATACAGGCAATAACTTGCTTATTTGACAAGATAATTGATAAATAAAAAAACTGCATTGAGTGGCATTAGTACCCTCCCAATGACTTTTAACAAAAATTTTACATTTGACAGCCCTGTGACCCCTCTGACTTTTTATTTTCAAATGGCACCCCCTGTATATTGTCATTGAAACAACGATAGCACATACTTGGTATTTTTTTCAATTTATAATATAACAAAAGTATCATTATGCAATTCAAAAAAAGAACACTCCAAAGAATCCATGCAAGCTGCAAGACGTGTCAAAAGATTTCTTGTGCAGGCCGACTGAATCATAGCTGGTGTGACGCTACGACATGCTTCACAAATGCGTTCTTCAAAATCATCTAAATCATGGAATATTTTTACCTAGAATCGTAATCTTGCATTAGAGCTGAACATGAGAGAAACACTCCACCTTCGGTGTCGTGTTTTTAATAGTTGACAGTTACTCTCGTCAAATTGCTAGGAAACAGTTAAGAATTTGAACAACACACATTTACCCTGCAATATCAATACAAACCTCGAGTGTAATTCGGCAGGACAATTTAATGAATCAGAAATTTGGAAACATATCAATGCAAACTTTATTCATGAAACATTATAAATAAACACATTTTTATTTTAATGTAAGTACAATTATTAAAAAAGCAGTTATTGAAATTCATACTAGCAACAGTGATGTTGATGAACAAATGAATAAGTGAAAAAACCACTAGTATATTTGTCGCTGTAAAATTTAAAGCTTTTGCCGCTGTCAAAGTGAGAATTGCACTGTGGCATATGCGATTTTTTATACATGAATTATATTGTCATTGAAAATTGCGTGTCATTATATTTGGAATACAACGATAGCACATACTTGGTATTTTTTTCAATTAATAGAGAGATTTTAAGCCACTTATTTGATCAACGTTATACGTTATCGGTTATTTTGCTCATGCGCAATAGTAAAAAAATAACCGATCACCTTAATAAGCGATAACGTACTCCGTTATTTACGTCGAAATAAACGAAACCTTATTAAGCGGTAAGGTTTTGACATAATTGTCAAGTGTGTTATGTTTATTTCTTTGATTAAAAAAAATATGAAAAACCATTAGAATTGTATTAAAACTATGCACAAATAATTTTGTCCACGACCAACTAATAATAAGTCAATATTTTACCTCCTAACTAAAGGTATATGGTACCCATATATCAACTGTCGTGAATTATGGTTCATAATACACTGTAGTGTACTATGGTTCATAATTCACGACTAGAGATGGAGGTACAATATGGAATAAACTATTAAATCTGTGTATTTTGTTCAGGAAATTTGTTTCTGACATATATCGTATCTATAAAATATTGTAATTTTTAGTATTGATACTTTTCATAACGATATTTTCTAATATTCTAATATTAAGTATTTTGAAACAATATATTTATAACGGTAAGTTGTATTGATACTTTCTACAGTATCGCCCATCTCTATATATGTCAAATTATTTGAAGTAGCTGCCACAACATTTTGAGGTTAGTAATATGCCAAATCGCTACTGACTTTTATTTATTAATAAATAAATTAAGTGTCGTGGACAAAGTATAGTATTCTACTCGCAATTTATGGCCATAATTCACTTGGTTGACTTGCGCCCCTCGACTGCGGCTCGTGACGCAAACGTCACCCATCGTGAATTATGGCTATCATGAATTGCTCTTTTAATAATATACTATTAAATAACATAATATCGAGCAAAATATACTATATACATCTTCAATATTTTAACTTGTCAACGCCGGTTTTTAACGTTAATTTTTCCTAATATATACTGAAAATTTCGTGAAGACTGGTGCCCCTTATTAAGTTCTTCTATTAGACCTTGATCATTTCGACGTCTAATTATATTTTTTGTATTATCCATAATCAATGTCATGGATTAATGTATACAAATCAAATCGAACAAACAGAAAATTTAAGGTTAGTTACACCAAATAAAATATCGTTTAACGTGTAACGTCGTTCACAGGTTATGGCTTCAAAAACTAAAATAATTAAAAATGTCATCCGCTATTTTAGAAAGACTGCGCATGATCAGTTTAACGTTTAGCGTGTAACGTGTGTCAAAATTTATGTGGCTTAAAATCTCTCTATAATGATAACAAAAATATCAATATTTCACAAAGTATGAATTTCAACTAAAATATATATGTACCTCTGATGCAATTCAAAAAACGAATAGAAAATCGCAGCAAATGTTTAAAATTATTTCCTGCAGAATCCTTGCAAGCTGCAAAAGGTGTTAAAAGCTCTCTTGTGCAGGCCGACTGAATCATAGCTGGTGTAACGCTCCGAGATGCTTCACTAATGAGTTCTTTAAGATCCTTAAGATAATAAAATACTTTAAACTAGAATTGTAATTCTTACGTTGTCAGCAGTGACTACTGTTTTTAAATCCATTTGAAGTTTGACCGCAAATCTTGCGCCAACCAAAGTTTGCCAAATATTCTCTCATGTTCAGCTCTTATGCAAGATTACAATTCTAGGAATAGTACATTGTTTACCGGGTAGGAAAAGCTTAACATTCCTGGCCGACTGTGAAGATTGCTAAGTCGAGGCGCAAGCCGAGACTTAGCAAC
>CAJUYI010000088.1:72195-89327 GCA_910591695.1 Galerucella pusilla
TTTGCGGAAAAAAATATTATATGATTTGTGAAGCATGTCGTAGCGTCACACCAGCTATGATTTAGTCGGCCTGCACAAGAAAGCTTTTAACACGTCTTGCAGCTTGCATGGAGTCTTCGGAGTGTTCGTTTTTTGAATTGCATCAGAGGTATTTCAGTTGAAATTCAAACTTTATGAAAAAATGATACTTTTGTTATTATCAATTGAAAAAAATACCAAGAATGTGCTAATCGTTGTATCCCAAATATAATGACACGTAATTTTCAATGACAATATACAGGGGGTGCCCCACAGGGCTGTCAAATGTTAAATTGTTGAAAGTCATTGGGAAGGTACTTTAATGCCATTCAATGCAGTTTTTTTATTTATCAATTATCTTGTCAAATAAGCGAGTTATTGCCTGTATACGATAACTTGGGACACCCGGTAGACCTATGAAGTCTCTTCAAGAGCCTTCTCTACACACCCAGATATTTTACTTCTTTGAATATTGCTAGTTATACACTTAACATTGCGGAAGAACGCTTGTATTACGTAAAAGCAGCTACATATAGTTTGATTATTTTTGGATTAACTGCCATGTCCTTTCTAAGACACCAGTCCTCGACAATTCGTTGTGCGTCTTGTATAAATATAATCTGTTTAAGTATATATTGTTTGTGGAAAAAAGTCGGATAACATTTGGAGATAATAATGCGAGAATAATGGAGTATAATAGCCTAGACAAAGTATACAAAATATCCGTGAAATGCCGCAAAAAATAAAAAAACTTTAAAATTCAAAATTGAGTATTAAAAGGGGTTGTAATTAACATGAGAAAAACTTTACGATGCTAGGCATGCAATTTTCCGGAAAATGGTTAAGTGAATTTTTTTTCACTCTAACTGAATAATGAAACCACAGGAAAATTTTCAAACCAAAAGTTGTAGCTAATGCATTTATCTACAAAATTTGTCTTTGAATTTCTTTTGTATCTGCAATAGTTCTCAAAATATACGAAATTTTCCTACTAGTATTTCTTAACATCAATTGTCATGTTTTTAATAGTAGTAAATAAACAATGACATTCAAAAATAATAATTCATAATTTATTATGAAATGTGTTCTATCTACTATCTACTATCTACAAATACATTAAAACAAATTTTTTTTTATGTATTATTATCGATTTTTAACGTAAACCTCTACTAAAAAGTCGTGTTTTCTACCAAATTCCTCTAATTAACATTAAAAAGATTATGGCGTAATCTTCAAATTTTATTGGAATTTTTTTTTGTATCTGCATTTTTCACAAAAATACATACGATTTCCCACTTGAACCTTCTTTGAACCCTCATTTTTTTGACCTCACTTTATTTCATTATAGTTTTAATAACAGCCTCTATTTTTAATGTGATTTATTTGAATTTTTGTTGTGAATATTTTATTATTGTTGTTGTTTTTACGCCGCGGCGCATATATGTCGCTCTCTCTCTTGCTTTTTTACCTTTATTTGTGCTCCTTTCTTTAATATCTCTATCACTTCTAATTAGGAAGGTTTGCTTAAAGAAGTCTGATTAAAGTATTTATTGTGAAGAATTGTCTTTTATTTGAAAAATCTGATATTTATAGAAAAACTGAAAGTAAACGCTTTAAAGTGTTTAGTGGTGAAGTTTCATCGAATTATATGAATTTCGAAAAAAGATATAATTGAATGAAGTCTAAATAAAACAAGTAAAATTAAGCATGCAAAAAAAATTGATTTTTAAGAAACATTTGTTTGAAAATCGAAATGGCTTTGCTTTTATAATAATATTTTATGCTCATTTGCAATGCTAAGGGTGAAATTCATAGTCGACACTTGAGGGTCACTCATCCTTATTGTAGGCAGAGACATTTGACAGGCGAAAAGTGAGGTTGAGTTTGAGTGTAGCTTGAGTGAAATATAAGTACAGATTCCAGCTCCCTTGAGTGAAGATTTTTAATCTATAAACCACGTTTGTACCTTACACTGTCATTTTACGATATCAAAATTTTTATTTGTCTGTTATAGTTTCAAATTTTTCAAGGAAATTAGTATGATGGATGATTTTATTGATTTTGTAAACTATATACATGATGATAATGCTTACGTTTATCGTTTACCTAGGTTAGTAATCACATTGGTGTGGTAAAAAGCAAAATTATTAAATTAATCCATTTTTTATATGAAACAATGCTCTCCGCTTGAATTAAACTCGTGTGCCAGTGACACCTATGCTTTTTCCTTTCCAGCTAAGCTAGCACAATCAGTTTTTTTATTTTCTATAAAATAATATTCACGAACCAGCTCACTTAGGGCTAGTTTTTCGCTAGACGAGAAGAGTTTTCTTTTGTTTACTATTTTCATGAGAAATAATATCTACTACGAAAATTGAAAATAAGAATCTAAAATTATCTATTAAATAACTAGCTTGAAAAATAAACTTACGCAGCAAATAAGAAATATGTATGTACAGTAAAGAACTAAGCTGAGAATAATGCCATGCAACAGATGTCAGATGAACGTCAAAGGACGATCATAGATCACAGTTGTTAACCAAACGAAACCAAAAGTTCCTAATAATAACATTGATGCCAAACTTTCTTCACTCAAATTGAAGTATTACTTGAGTAATGACTTTTTCAAATTTTAAAATATTTCTATCCATAAAGATGAGATCTTTCTCTACATTTTACATGTGTTTATTTATTTTTTCAGCTATAAGCCCAAAACTATTAACATATGAGTCAAGCGGTTAATAAACTTGGCTCACGGACCATTCGCACCTAACCACAAATTGACTACCACTGAAATTAATTTTATCTCGTAAACTTCTCAATTTACAGAAAAACTTTTTAGATAAAATTTGTAGATACATAGATGTATTAGCTACAATTTTTGAGCCGAACATTTTTCTGTGTTTTCTTTATTTAAACAATTAGAGTGAAAGAACAAAAGAAAAAAAAATTGCTCAACCATTTTTATCTTTTCAAATACTCAATTTCGATTTTCCAAGCTCTTTGTACTTTTTGTGAGGTTTTGGGTATACTTTGACTAGGCTATAATTCGAGCAGCTCTACAACCCATTTTATTTATTTTTAAGCAACGCCTCTGGTGGCGATGCAAATATTTATACTCGATAATGATATTTATCTCAACTGTTCATTTATAGATTATAACATACTAATTAGTATTAGTCATGAAGTATTTTATGCGTTATATAAAAAATAATTAGTTAATTATTTTAATGTGTCTTATTTATTCTTATATAATGTTTTAATTAGTTTCATAAACAATGGGAAACGGTTCCATTTTACGGTTTATCATTATAATTATGCTGATGGTTATTGTATTTAGGTATTCGAAACGAGTGGTTACAATTTGAAAGTGATTATTTTCCTTGAATGGGAAAGCAGCCATATATCGTTAACAGTTTAATTTTATAACTATGCAGTTTGATTTGAATCAAATTATAAGTTGTAGTGCGACTGAAGCAAAATTTTTTCTTCCCTTGGAAATTTGTGATCTATTTTTTTCGTACATTGGTATCTCATGAATAAAAATAATATAACATGTAAGAAAATGTCTTATAACAGATCATTACCGCAAAAAGTTGTGAGATTCACGGTGAATGTCGTTTAATTTATCCCGCTAGTGACAAAATCAATCAATCTTCACTTGCAATAGTTGTTAAGATGCATATTCAAATTAGGTGAGAATTGTACATTATTGTATTGTGTCCTCGTGGTAACTAAGAATTCAGACTTCTAATGGTATCCACAACGAAGTTACAAGAGGGTCGATAATGTCCTAGATAAGGGTACGGCGATGCATTCGTTATTGCTCTCAGATAAATAATCATTTCAGTAGCCAAAAAATTGTTTTTTGTCTACCTTTACAAAAAACACATTTTACCAATTTCCGAACGAAAAGTCGACTATTTTTGTAGAGTCAAGTTTTTTCGTCCGCAAAAACATTAAAATATCTGAACCTTTTTGCCAACAAAGCGATGGGTAGAAAACTAAAAAATTTGTCCAGGACATTTAGAACAAAATCACCCGAATAAAGGAAATTTAGGAGCACAACAGATATCGAGATGCGCTTTTCTGCATTGTGTTCAGAAAGGTCCCAGAAAAGTCTGGGAAAAATGTGGGTGAGCAATTTTTTGAAAAACGCCTTTTGGGCCGGAAAATGCATTTTTCAATTGCATAATTACTTGCACCATTATGGGAACGATTGGGAACTCGGAAAAATCGCCCGGGTGCGTTCAGGGGCGCCTCTGCAGGGGTATCGGGGGGGTCATTCTGGGGGTGAAATTGCATAGTTCATGTAGGTAATGAAAAATCGTTACTCAGGGGTTTTCGGAGATGTCCAACTCGAATCTGGCATTAGAATTACCCGGGTGCGTTCAGAGCATTCAGTCGATAGACTTCTTCGTGAAAGGTACCCAAGTTTGAACTTATCTTTTGCACAGCGGACGAAAAGAGTTTAAGGACGAAGAATGTCTGCAGAAAAAAAATACTTGCCCTGGAAAATAGTCGATATTTTATTCGAATTTTAGAAATTTTTTGTGAGGATCGACGAAAAAATGTAATATGCACCTCGGCTAAAAACAGTCTATTTTCTTGCCTGGAGACTCGACTAATATAGACAGTTTTTCGTCCTTGGTACATAAAAAAATATCATGTTTATAACTCTATTACCAGAAAACGTATTAGTAGCAGGTATATATTTAATTCGAATATATCTATATGGTAAATTTCTGAGCAATTTAAAATGAATTATTGTTCGACGGGGCAAAAAATCGAGAACATGCACCAGACATACACATATAAACAAATATATTCGTTGGGAACTAAAAGATACCATCTTTAAGGTGCTGATAAAGCCGCAACTGTCGTTCTGTTTTAACCTGATGGCTACCAGTTGCAGGACCGACTTTCGTATACAACACAACTTTAAATTTCTTTAATTCGCTACATTTGGTACAAAAAAGCTCTTTGATTTTGTATAACCATTTCTATCAATTACTTGATTGTTCTGAATAAATTCACCCATTCAGCTACAATGCAAATGTCTTTATTTTAATAATATTCTTACATTTTTCTATTACGGTACTTTTTAAAAGGGTGAGTTAGTGTTCTAATTGTTTCACATGTTTTTTAAGCGCGTTCTAACATTTCTAACTACCACTTACACCCTAAATTCAAAACCCTTACCTAGTGTTTGTCCCAGTTTGAAGTTTTAATTGGAGTAAGGTGATTAACTACATTAAAGGTGTTAACAATAATTGAATGTGTGCTTAATGTGGGAAATAGTGTGAGGCATTGATAAATCTGCACTCTTTAGAATCGATATAAATTATATTATATACAGGGTGTCCAGAAACTCTCCTGCCAAACGGAAACTACAGTTAGTAGGGGAGATTTCAAGTCGATTTAGCTCAAATTACCTTTATCCGGAAATGCTTCCTAAGGGAGCTACAGCCCTTTGAAGAAGATGTCCTTTTCTTCAAATTATCGAAAACTACCGTTATTTAAAATATTCAAACTTGAAATAATTGTTCGCTGTAAATAAGTTTTTTTCAGATCCATCACAAGCATGTCAGTCGGGGGGTCCAACAGGTATTTTTATTTAAAAAAATTCATCCAATCCACCGTGATCTTATATAAGAAACACAAAAAGTTCAAATTTATTTTTCTCGAAAACGGTTCATGATATCGATTTCAAAGAAGAAAACATTTTTTATGAAAATTGTCGTGAATTTTCCAAATTCGGTGTCGGATACATAAAAAACTTTAAAATAAAATGTTTCCTATAAAAATACCTGCTGACACGACTGGTTTGTAACTGTTTATTGATTATACCACAATATAGGAACGAACCAGTATGTTATCTCGTGATGTTACACTGCCGCGCTCTCTGTGACCTACAACGTCGTTCGGATGAGTATCTCATCCGGCGGCCAGTGCTGTGCTGTGATCAAACCCAAGTGCCAGTGGTGAATTTGCGAATAAAATTATTTATTACAGCTTATATTTTTACGGGGTTTTGGTATTATTTTCATTTTCATTTTGAACCAGACATGATAATGCAACCTCATAAAAGAAAACTTCTTTAAAAAAGGCTATTCCAACAATATTTCTTTCATCAAATACTGCAATGCCTAAAGACTTTCAGACAAATGATTTATTGGGAAAGAATTTTGTTCGCTACTTTTGTGGTTATTTAATTAAAAAATGTTCGGAAATTCATACATGCAGCGTATGTGAGACGTATTCACAAGCGTATCGAAACTTAGACGATTCGTCTTCATACTGTTACCTTAGAGCTTATGAAAATACGAATAAGGATACTTTTGGAAACTTGAATATGCCGCATGAAAATTTTGTACAATACATCTCATTATTAGAAGCATTATTCCAAATGAATTTTAAGAAAGTTGCTACGGAAGATAATATTGTTGAATCACTTATAAATATTAGTCAAACAACAGAGTTTGTACATCCTTGTGTTGATTTTCCAATAAAATATTTAATAAAACTTTTCTTCTGGGTACGACTAGGTATATTACACATTATTTGTAAATAAAATTTTTAAAAATCATAACAAAATCAAAATTGTAATATGGAAAAACCAGTAAATATTTTGTATTAGACTATTGTTTTATTTACTCATCAGTGTACTGTTCTACAATATGTAAGAAAAAACATTTAACACGTTCAAGTCATTTTAAAACTTACCTACGCCTATGGTAAAATGAATCGTAAAGCGATCCGTTCAAGGCCATCAAAAGCTCTGGCAATTTATGAATGGATTTTATAAGAGTTATACTACTGGTTCGTTTCTATACTGTGATTATACCAAGTTTAAATGTTTTAAGTAACGGTATTTTTGAATGGTTTGAAGAAAACTTATATATGAGGACGTCTTCTCCAAAGGGCTGTAGCTGCCTTGGAAAGCATTTTCGGATTGAGGTAATTTGAGATGAATCGACTTAAAATCACCTTTAGTAACTGTAGTTTCCGTTTAGCAGGAGAGTTTCTGGACACCCTACATACGTACAACATAAATTCTAACGGAAGTCATTGAAAATCAGTGACGTTAGTTATTCTTTTGCCCTGCTACTTCCAACTTCCATATATAACTTATTTCAATTATCAATAATTTGGATAACCTGATCTTCGAGTTGAGGAGTTGTCGCAATTTTAGGTCGTCCATTGATTTTGCAAAAATTCTAGTCGAAAGCAGAATCTAGAGACGCGGTAGCCTGTCAAGCCAAGTTCAAGCTAGTAGAATGGCGAGCAGTACCGTGTGTAATAATACACGAACCATTTGTAGTCACTTTTGATCCCCTCATAATTTAAAAACTGTTCCACATAAACATGTCAAATGTGGCTTATATTTTGAGACTCATGAGATACATATCTGCTCCAAATTTCATGAATACACGTCATTTTTATCACTGACTGACCTTTAGATCAAAACTCTAGCCCAGTTCCAGATAACCTAGAAAGTAAAAATTCGGCATCCAGATAGGTGGCTCTAAAACAGACTTTGGAGTAGGAGCCGAAATATATGTGGTACAAAAGAAGTACACAATATCTCCAAGCCTAGGAAAACATGCTATCATCTTTCAGGCAGAGGTATTGGTAGTGCAATTCTGTACAGAAGACTTGATGAGGCGAGAGGTGGATATCCAAAGAATCGTCATCCACTTCGACAGCCAAGCAGCACTAAAGGCGATACGCTCAAATAGGATAACATCAAATCTGGCGTAGGAGTGTCGCAAGGCCCTCAACAGACTAGGTAGTTATAATAGAGTAACCCTAGCGTGGGTACCAGGTCACCAAGGAATAAAATGCAATGGAAATGCCGATAAATCAGCCAAGCAGGGAGCAACGGAGGTCATGATAGGACCAGAACCTTCCTGTGGAATTGCAAAATGCCTAAGTAAAAAGAGCATCCACAAATGGATGAGCAACCAGGCGTTGCGCTGGTGGTATGGCACGTTTAATTATTCCTTAAAAGCACTTCGGCCAAACTTTCATACGACCTACTTTGTCAAAGTCGAGAAACGACGAGAATGATGGTGGGAATGCTGACCGGACATTGTAGGCTGAGGAAATATATGCACACAATTGGCATAGTAGATTACAGCCTATGCAGGTTCTGCCAGGAAGAAGACGAAACCGCGGAGCACATACTCTGTGAGTGCGAAGGCCAAGCAAGAATAAAGCTAGATACCGAGCTCTAAAAAATATAGGGAGGACCACAATAGATCTGCAAAGGTCGCAGTGGGATAGGACAAAGAGCCACTCCAATTCTGATCCAATCCAATCTAGGTAGGAATAAATCAGAAACTAGTAAATTTTTAACATTTTATTATGATTTTCCAATTAATTGGTTCCATCAGGAACACTCACGTATAGTGCCTATAATCAGGGAATCGTCAATCAACATTGATGACAATCGGTTTTTATGTGGATTTTAAGGTAGATTAACAAAAACCATTTGGTATTAATTTCACTATGGACGATTACGTTTACGTTTACAATGGGGCGAACCAAATTTTTAGTCCCAGGTTTAAATGAGGTCACGTGTAGGTACTTCACTTCCGTTGTAAACAACTGAGGAGGTAAAATTTGTTTCATCTCAACTAGGGTAGTTTAAATTCAATTTTTAACGGTGTAAACACATATTAGTATTCGTGGACCTAAGTGACGGTTTGCTAAAAGCACAGAGTAAATAGGGGTTAGGTATCATGTAAGATCGGGTCAAAGTAACCTAAAAAACTGACTGATAAATACTAAAATTATATACCAAATAATAATGTTAGAGATTTCGACTGAAATGAAAATCAATAAATTAATGGATGCAAACAAATATCGGCATATTGATATATATACAAGAGGCTCGAAAAAAAAATAGAGGAAAGAGGCATCCATAAAACATAATTGAGTTTATGTCATTTTAATATGAAAATGTCAATTTTGGTATAGTGGACGTAATATTTTCAATGCAGCTATCTAATCGTATATCCCCTTTAAGTTATATTGCAGACCATGGTGGTAACGTATCGAATTACAGTCGAACAAAGAGCCGACAACTTTAACTTCGTATAATATCTATTACGGCAAGTATACCAGACTTCAAACATGGACAATTTTAATCCAGCAAAACAGTCAGTGTAAACACTTATGTTCTAAGCTAAATAAGTCCACGATTTGGTCCACGGAACAAACTGCTGCACGGTTTAAACTAACCTGATAAGTACCTTCCAATAATTTCTGAGCAAAACGTAATGATATCCCATGAAAACCATAAATGTTAATTGGGAGCCAACTTTAATATGTTATAATCCTTGGTTGTTGAATTCATCGACAAAAGAAATAAGATCTAAATAGACGACAAGTTCAATGATCGGTCCTGAAATTTATTTACAACATAAAATATTATTATTATTATTATTAACTTTATTGTATTTAAAGGATATTACAATTCTTATTACAAGAGGTTCGGATTCAGTACAAATATGTTTGAAACAAAGAATAAGGTTAAAACATTAAATAACAATAGGTATCTACATGATGTTCTATGAGAAGTGATTACCATAATATATAAAATCTATTCATCTAACGCAAAGGCTCTTAATTTTAATATATTTAGTATGTATTGGACGAAGTGTGTCTGCCCGGTGAAATCATCTGTGTCCAGAATAGCAACCAATTCGTCGAGTGTTTTTAAACTCAGAAACATATGATTTTCTCTGAGTCCATTATATAGAGGACATTCTACTAATAAATGCATCAAAGTTTCCTTTTCACCCATATTACAGAGACTACACGTCGCAGTCATCTCTACGTGGTATTTTATGCATCTGTAATAAATTTTTAAATGATTTAAGCTACATAGTCTGATTTGACATATTATTCTAGTTATATATATTGGACATAATCTATGCAAGTAAGTTCTGGTTTCAGAGAAAAACAAATGTTTATATAATAAAGGAAAAGATGAAAGCGCTGTTCTATGCTCGTCATCACTCACTAACTTATTTTTGAATAATTTCAATATATTATTGAGATGACTTTTAGAATTATTTTGCAAAAATTCTGGCCACAGATGACCACTGTCGGCGAAGTCAAAATATTGCTTTACTTGATCCAGGAAATTATATCTGGCATCATGATGATTGATGTGTTTAATTTGTAAAAAACATTTTTTGGTTATTGTGTTATCATCCATGGTCCTAATTTTATTTATCCACAACAACGCAGATTTATATATGAAATAACTCAATGCAACTGAATTTGTTTCTAGCCTAACCATATAACTGGGAGTACATAAAGGAAGACATAGTACCTTTTTAAAAAAGTTGACTTGTACTTGCTCGACATAAAATATTCTATGGCAACTTAAAATATCATCTCTTCATATATACGATAACATATTGAAACCCAAAATCTGACTTTGCTAGTTTTCATTCACGAATTATATTATAGCCTACGCAAGTTCTAAATCTGTAAGTTCTTGAGCGATGGAATAATTCAATTTGCTTAAACCTTCATTATATTATTTGAACTAAGTTCAATACATTATACCTCCACTATCTGTGTTATCGAAACGCGTCACGAATTATATTGTTTTATTTCATATAGTATGGATCTTCATAAAGTCAAAACCTCTATCTATTCAATTTCTGTACTTAGTTCTTATTTTATTCTTCCGAAAATGTGTCTTGTTGGTAAAAGTTTGCCATAGAACATAGGGCAAAATTAACAGTCCACAATATTATTTCAAATTAATTTGGATAAATGTAACCATATTCCACAATCATATTGAAAAAGATATTAAAAAAATTATGCTAAACGAATATATTCCGTGGCGTTGGCATCCTGACGTGTACATAATAAGCATAATTTGTGGCGTCGTTTCCAGACATTACATAATAATGAGTAGTTCACAACTTGAAGCAATTACTCAACTAATTAAGACTGTTATAATTCATTAAGTCAGGAACTCCGGGAACTTACAAAGTTTAGTTGCAAGGATAATTTGAGAAAACGGGACAGGAAGTCGAGAGGAATCTTAGAGTAAATGAATGGATGCTAGTTAGTTTCAGTGGAGAATAGAAGAGTTATTTACACTAAGAAAAACGTCAAATATTATAATAGCACAATATTCAAAAGGGCAGCAGAAATGTTCTGAAATAAATTTTCCGCAGTTGTATCCATTGCAAATGCCAATCCCAACTAGCAATTTTATATTTTATAATGGTAACGACAAAATTTTTGGCACAAAAATTATAAAACAATATTTTTATCAGGAATGTTTATAGTGTGTTTCTATAACTATAAGCGCAATAAATATGAAATACTTCAGTCTCCGGAAATATTTCATAAAGCTTTTCAGACTAATTATAAAATAATTTTAAAAATATTTCGGCAGGTCTTAGAGACGTTGTGATAGTATATTATACACCAAGGTAGTGAAGACTATTATTATTGACCGGGCAAAAAGATTATTTCGCGAGGGGCTTTGCCCCGAGCGGAATAAGGTGCGAGGTTTATAAATTTATTCACAACCATGGTGTATATGTTACCGTGAAAGACCGAAAGTAGTGAATGAAGCACAAATCCATATGAATAATTTAAAATATAAAAGAGTCAACTTTATACACTTTTGCTCAATCTAGTATAAAATGATGATTTACAATACAATGCTTAATTTCTAATAAAGAAGAAGAAAAGTTTTTCTGAGTGTAGATGGATTTCTTGATAAACAACACGAACCTGGCCACAGCCAAGTTAAGCACACTTTAGCATTTAAATGTTAATTTAGTGGCACTGAAACTGTTCCAAGAATCTTTTAGACAATAGATGGTGTGGCAAAGTTAAATACACACATTTTACACTCTGATGAGCAGGACATTTTCTTGTTATGTTCTCTGAGTTTGTTGTTTTGTAAGTTGTGAATCAAATTAAACTTATTTACCGTTTGTAATTGAAACATTAACATATTATAGTTTTTAATTTTAACCAATTGTACGGGGCAAAACAATTACACAGTAATTATTTTATTCAAAACAACTATTTTCTCTGTAATAGGTTCAAATGAACTCGTTAAATGCAGGAAATACCCATATAAACATTCCATTTTTGATAGTTTGAACTTAAGAATATAATACCGGAGCTACTCGTACCGCAGCCACTGTTTTCTGCTCGTATAGGTAACATCTACGGTGGACAGATAGCATCCTTTCATTTAAATTGAGGTAAATGTTGATACCCTTTGTTAAAAACAGGAATATGCTCAATTATTTGAATTAAGCATATTCAATATATCCTCCCCCAGCTTCAAAATATCACTCAATGTTCTTTCTAAATTCTTTGTCTGGGGTAGTTTCGTAAACGGTATCAATGATAGCTCGTTTCAAGTCTTCAATATTATGGTTTAAATTATTTGCGTAAACTTTTTGTTTCAAGTAGCCCCATAAAAAAATCTTGAATAGTTAAATCGGGAGATCGGGGCGGAAAAAATATTGGTCCATAACGTCCCATCCATCGCCCAAGAAAATATTCATCCAGCCATCCTCTAATTAGCAACGTCGAATGTGACGAACATCCGTCATGTTGAAAGTACATTTTACGTCTTTGCTCCAATGGAATATTTTCTAATTCAGGTATCAAGAAGTTGTCCAGCAAATACAAATATACTTCCTGATTTAACGTATCTTCCAGTAAATACGGTCCGATTATTTGATCCGGTAAAACCGCACACCAAACATTAACTTTTTTAGCAAATTGAGTATTATAGCTAATCCTGTAGGGTTTTCACTAGCCCAATATCGACAATTTTGGGAAGGAACGACTCCGTTTGTTGTAAACGTTGCTCCATCAGTAAACAAAATATTATTGTGAAAGAATCGATTATGCATAAGTTTTCCACCAATCATCGCACAAAAGTCAAACCTTGTGTCATAATTATAATCTTGTGAGGAATCAATAAATTTCGGTTTGAATGGATGAATTTTGTTTTGCTTGAATATTTTCTGTTAGTAACTCTCGAAAAAACCAACCTCCACTGCTCTTTTTCGTATACCTAGACTCAACTTGGGATTTTCCCTTAACGAATGCATCTAGTGCACTAGCTGCATCATTCTCCTCCTCCGTAAGGTAAGCCTATTTGCAATTTCTTCTTGTCTTGAATAGATCCTGTCTCATCAAACTTCCTTATTAATTACACCGCTTAATGGGTTCATCTGGATATTTTTCGTGAAATTTTGCAATTGCATACCGGTACGAAACTACTCCAATCCCATAACACGTAATGAGATTTACTCTTTGTTGAATAGTTGACATTTTTTATAAATAGGTTTGTTCCAACTAAGCGAAATGATGCGTACATGAGCAACACGATCATGCGCATACCAAAATTTCGGTTCCAACAAGTTCCGACAATTCCATGCACGGACTGATAAAAATGCGTTCCAACAGAAACTGGACACGTTCATGAACGTGTCGGCGAACGATCATTTTCATCAGAGATCTGGATGTAGAACCGTTCGTCCAAACTGTCAGTTGATGTTTTAGGGCGAGTGTAGTAGTGTAGACTGATGTAATTGTTGATAATAAATACATCAATCAATTAAACCAAGTTAAAGTGTTTGATACAACTCGCCCTAAAGGTTAGGTAATGGTAAATAAACATAAATCATACATAAATAAAACGTGAACTTATAGGGTTGTGATAAAGTTCCTGAAAGTCGTAATAGTTTAAAAATAAATCGTAGAATCGTTCCAACAATGCATAGGGTATGATGTTCATGGATTAATTCACGTACAGGTTCTCGAACGTTTGATTCGTACATAAATAAGTTCACGAACGTTCACGTAATAATCAGAAGGTGGTTGTTGGAATAAACCTAATATTTATTAAAAAATGACAATTTGAAAATTATTTATAAAAGTTGGCAGTTACTTGTTACTCACTAGATCAATACATTATTTTCGAGCTTATAGTGCAAAAATTCATATAGACTATGAGCCCATGGGAAAAAAAGTGTCGCGATTTGAAACAGCAGCGAACCTATTCAGAACGATAGTTTATCATGCCACCATCAGTTCCAGCACTATGGCGTACATTTTCTCTTGTGCAGAAAAGCGCAGTGGAAAACTGAACATTTTATTTTCCACCTCCTAAAAATGTGATATGGAACTGTACGCCGTTTGTTTCATTTGATAGTAGAATCATAGGAGATCGGTCCAGACTCTATGACGTTCAAAAATAATCGTTCGGAAAATCTAGGAAAATTTTTGAAAACTCTTATTTTCTACCCTCTGAAAAGGTGATTTGAAACTATACGGCATTTGATTCTGTAGATTATCCAACATATAAATACCTAAATATTTAACAGTGGTGCTGTACAAAAAAAGTTGTGTGAAAAGTCGTGGGAAATTTTTTATTTTCCGAGATTTTCCCACTCAAAAAATATCATCTGAAAATTTACGGCATTTGTTCTACTTTCGTAACATTTCGTAACACGTCAATGTATTTTGTGTTTTGAGTTTTCAAAAATATTCCTAGATTTTCCGAACGATTACTTTTGAACGCCATAGAGTCTGGACCGATCTCCTATGATTCTACTATTAAATGTAACAAACGGCGTACAGTTTCATATCTCGGTTTCAGGGGGTAAAAATGAGTTTTCAAAAATTTTCCTAGAATTTCCTCACGATTATTTTTGAACGGCATCGAGTCTCGACCGATCTCCTATGGTTCTACTATCAACTGTAACAAAAGGCGTACAGTTTCATATCACGATTTCAGAAGGTAAAAAATGAAATGTTCAGTTTTCCACTGCGCTTTTCTGCACAAGAGAAAATGTACGCCATAGTGATGGAACCGATGGTGGCATGATGAACTATCGTTCTGAATGGGTTTCCTGCTGTTTCAAATCGCGACACTTTTTTCCCCATGGGCTCATAGTCTAATACGGTTTTCATAAAACTGGCTTTAAAATGAGACGGGTTTTGAAAAACTTAAATTATATCTCATTTTATGGGGTTTAAGAACAAGCAAAACTTTTTATCGAGAATCATATTTTTCACTCAAACTATTTAAACATTTTTCACCTACATAGGATACCCCATTCGTGGACACGCTGTATGTAACGTACATTCACACTCAATTTAAATTTTAATTGGAAGTTAAATTTTAGTGCTTGCTTAATGATTAAATAGTCAGTCATTTACATTGCAAATTATCTTAAAAGTCACTTCTACGCACAATTTAAAGTTTCTCAAGTATCTTTGAAAAAATGTTCAATTGTTACTATATTCAAATAGTGAATATAAAAGATTTTTCTGATAGGTAAAGTGAGACACTATGTCCATGGAAAGGGATGAGTCCAATATTATAGTATAAACTTAAGATTCCGTATCGGATTTAATTGAGGAACTGTTTTTAAAATCTGTTTAAATTCACAAAATAAACAATCCACTGAATATGACCATACATCTATTCATCAATTAATTCCAATTAAAAAATATTATGTGGAGGAAAGTGGAGGCATAAAGAAACTTATCACTCGAAATGAAGAAAATACGAATAATATTGTAACGTTTATTCCAATTTATATTTACAATTAATTTATATTTACAGATTTATATTCAAATACAGTCCTCATTTAATAATTTATACATCACACTAAACACACACTAACTATAATTTATATGGGAGTCACTTTATCGAGGCGCGATTGCTTTCTTTCAGTATCAACACTAACTGACTAACTGACTCCGCTGCGATGCTCGTCGCCTATTTATACTCGCACGACTTGTTCGACGACCTCTCGAACTCGAAGTTTTGGTGGATGCGCTGGGTTTTTCTAGATGTTACGTGTTCCAGATCATTCTCGAAAATAAGGCGGAGGAGCCATAGTCGTATCATATGGGAATTTCACTGGGGGCATTAATTGAGCACATTAATGCAGCAGCTCGCGTAACATTGCCCCCTCCATAAGAGACAGTTCCTCCTGGAACTAACTAGGAAACTGAAACGAGATGACTGTATCGGCAACTGGTTTCCTTGTTACATTTTCCACTTGCATGGAAGTAACATGCGACCGTCTTCTCTGTTGGCTGTGTCTCCCGTGCTTGACCGCAGACTAGTACCTGCACTTCGGTGTCTCGGAAGATTACTTCTACCATGTTATTCGCCAATCCAAATGCCTACATTCAATCTTGGGCATGGCTAGCCTATGCACGTCCAATTCAAGCACATGCTCCCTCAAGCTTCGTAATGCTTCCCAGGCATCCTCGTACGTTGGTCTTTCGTCGAAGGTGTTTCTCGTCACTAGGTGGAAATTGTAGCGGGAGCCATCTTGCAGCTTCAGAGCTTTACCTGGTACTGGTAACTGGTCTTGCAAACGTCGGGCGCCACTCTTCTTTATGAACAGAGATGCCAGTCCGCGTGCATCGGTTAGGCTGGCAGGGATGTTTATTGCCAGTGAGTATTCCTCTGGAACGGTAAGCATGTTTGGTCGTCTCTCAGTGGTGACGCCGAATCTTGCTTTTCCGGTACCACCATAAGCACCCATGAACCCTACAAAAGCAGGATCGGCTACTTCCTGAAGCTGGTTTACTTCCTCATCGTGGTCACCCTCGAATGGCGCTAATCGGTTACGGTGTAACACCTTTGGCTTGCCGTTTGGGATCTTGCTGATACGATAGATGACATCGTTGATTCGTTTCTTCTCGAGGTACGGACCGTCCCAAGCTCTCTGCAACTTTGGAGAAAAACCCTTTTGTCTTCTTGGGTTTCGCAGCCAGACTTTGTCTCCTTTGTGGAAACCTCCTTCTGTAGCTTGCGTATCGTACCTTTTCTTCATCCTATCGCTAGCGATCTGGAGATTCGATCGAACCAGCTCGTGTAAGTCGTCCATTCTTTTTCTCAGCTGGGTCACGTAATCTTCACCAGCTATGTCTTCTCCGGGTCGGCATCCAAATTCAACGTCGCAGGGTAATCTCATTTCGCGTCCGAACAGAACTTTTGCTGGTGTTTGGCCGGTAGACTTATTTATGGCGGATCTGTAGGCCATCGCAAATAGCGAGAGATATTGGTCCCA
>CAJUYI010000088.1:94327-107539 GCA_910591695.1 Galerucella pusilla
ATTTACAGATTTATATTCAAATACAGTCCTTATTTAATAATTTATATATCACACTAAACAAACACTAACTAATTTATATGAGAGTCACTTTATCGAGGCGCGATTGCTTTCTTTCAGTATCAACACTAACTGACTAACTAACTCCGCTGCGATGCTCGTCGCCTATTTATACTCGCACGACTTGTTCTAGAGACCTCTCGAACTCGAAGTTTTGGTGGATGCGCTGGGTTTTTTCTAGATGTTACGTGTTCCAGATGATTCTCGAAAATAAGGCGGAGGAGCCATAGTCGTATCATATGGGAATTTCACTGGGGGCACTAATTGAGCACATTAATGCAGCAGCTCGCGTAACAATATAGATCGGAGATATTGGGAAAATGAGACATTCACAGATGTTCAAACAGAGTAAATCCAGTGATTTAAGTTTTATTTTGAAGTGTATTATTATATAACATTTCAATGAACTGTACTACTACGTATAATACAAAATAAAATATGAAAAGAAATAACAAATAAATCATGTTCCATTTGCTACCCTAATTAAAACTATTTAGGTACGACACTGGCCGGCAAGGGACTTATCCAATCGTTATTCAGTTGGGAAAGTCTATACCTGCGCGATCACGTTTGGCGCTTGCAGTGAAAAAAAATTGTTTTGTTCCTAGTGATGAGCAAAGCAAGAACCAAGACCAATACCAAGACAGTCTTGGTAACGGTCACGGTCTTGCCTGTTTGTCAGAACATGATCAGTTTTAGGATATGTACAAACTTTTATCAGTACCTAATAATTTTTTGTCGAAGATGCACCAAAAAATAAGTTTCCCATGGGATGCATTGCTTAGGGATGACACTGTATATATTTTTTTCAAAAATCCAATATTCATTGATAGTCCAGTAACTGAACACATGAAAGTATCGAAAGCTCCTGAAAAGTCGCTGGAGACTTCACTTTGGGCTCAATTTGTAGGTCACGGCAAGTGTTTTTGAAAGAGAAAAAACTTAACGCGATTGAGTTTACGGAAGGGGGGGGGTGCCCCCCTAAACCCTGGAAAACGAGTTTCTCGCTAATACCTGGCACAATATGCGAATCAGAGAATTTTTCCTTGAAAAGAAAAATGAAGATCGTCTTGTTATCTACAGAAATAGTCTCAATAATTTTTTTCGAAAATTCGATAGTTATCGAGATAATGAGACCTAAAAGTCTCCTCATTTCAGCTGCTGCTCTGCCTGTAGGAATTCTGCTGTCTATGCATTAACTTGTAAGTGGGCGAATTGTTCTATAACTCAGCAAAAATTTGACATTTTCCGATGATTCAAAGTTCATCGCAATTGGAAGACCCGTAGCTATCATTCCATGTGACTTGCATCTCATTCGTACTTGACAAAAATATTTAAAAAGCGATCAAAGTTTTTTTTCACAAGATTTTGAGAATATTTAATTGATTTGTTTATATATATTTTTTAAAATAGTCTTTTATCCTAATTTTCTTCTTATAATGGAACATTAGGAGGTCTTGAATGATCACAGAATTTTTTTTCTAATATCTTTCTTGTGTTTTGATAAAAGATTGATTTGTTTATTCATTTATTTAAGAAATTTTTCGGTTTTTTGCTTAACACTTGGGATTCCACTGATGGTAGGTTGTTTATGATTGTCATCATCATCTCCCAAGTAACATTTTTAAGTGAAGCCAGTTTTAATTATGTTTTATTAGAGTTTTATGAAAGCAGAATTATACACTCTGGTTTTAAAAAGGTTATAATATGTACTTTTATGACTTGAAGGAAATATTGCTTCATAGTATAGCTTTAAAAAGAACTTTAAAGTATAGTCTCAAATCCATATTATCTTAAAAATATTGTAATCTTATTACTCCCCTATAAGTATCCTAAAATTTGCAGTGATAGGGCAGTTCACACTTATAATACTCCTTAAGATAATTTTGTTTTAATAAGGATATATTCATTGCGTAGTTCCCTTATAAAAGTATTAAAAGTTAGTTTTAAAGAGTGCAGTAGGCTTAGTTTCCTAGATAATAAACACTTAAAATTTGTAATCTTAAAACTTATATAAATAAGTAAATTATAAGAGGTGAATGAGGCAGTATGGTTTTAAAAAGTACTCTTCAATAGGAAACCCAACTTTTTAAGTAATCTAATAACATACCATATGAGAAAATGGCAACGTTTTTGGAAAAATGGATTAAAGTTAAAAAAGTGGTAACTTTCACCGTAAGTGGAAAGAAAATAAAAAACTGAAAAACAGTTTTAAATCCAAACAAGTCGTGAATACGTTTGTAAACACAATTTGTGATCCGCCTACTGATAATTCGAATATCGATTTTGAACCTATTATTTTTATTTGGCCAGTATAACAATCCGTTTTCTTCCCAATTGCTAGGAACTACAGACAAACAAATTTGATTGTCCTCGATGGTTTGGACTATTTTAAATGGCATTTCAATTATAGTAAACAACAAATTTCGTCGAAGATAAACAAAACGTCAAAAGTAAATTTTAGGTTATGTCAGTAGGACTAAATAGTCTTAAGAAATATTTTTTGTTCTCTTGACTTAATACATATTTTTTCTAAGTCAAAATTACCTTAAAGTAGCATAAAATGAAAGCATTTTCATAGTAAATAGTTTTAAGAAGGTTTATATTTATGCCAAATGGTTTTTACTCGTTCTGCCGCTAGAAGGTTGGGAGTCGACATTTTTTGTGGTAGTGGCTATTGCTCCCAACTAATGTATTTCAGATTATAATTTTAGAGTTATTTCAATTTACCGTTATAAAATCACAAATTTGAAATAATTGAAATCATTTATAAGAGTTGTAATATTACTCAAAGATAATAACTATTGTGAATATTATTCTATGCAAGCAGAAGACTATTCATTTCCTGTACGATTTTATGACAAAAGTTGATATTTATAAAGTTTTCTGCTTATTTTTATATTAAGATAATAGTCCTCAGTCCCATGCCTTTTAAAAATATTTGTATTACCTACCGTTGAAACTCGAATTGTACTACGAGACAATTTTTGGTAGGAGGGCGGCTTTTAGGAGTGTCGGAATGTGTATTACCCTAATAACAAACACTTCCGATTAAAAGAATAGATATTTATACACATTATATACATTTTTAGTCCATTTAGAGCAACCTAAAATGAGACTATATTTAGTTTTTGCATGAAATTTAGCATAGAATTAAAAAATATTGTATGCAGCAAGTATATGGAGTGGTGCTTTTTTCACAAATGGAAAAATTGACGTCGATTCAATGAGTGCAGTAAAGACACTTCTGATGTTACATACAATATTTTTTCATTTCTTGAAAATCAATATTTCACCGGGCGCGTCAAAATACGAGTATATATCCCATCATAGTAAGTTTTAACAGAAATGTAGTGTTCGTTTGAAAATTTACGGAACCAATGAGCCTTTGGAAATAGTTTTATCAGCCATTTATGTTATCGAATACATTCTTCTAATAATATGTTTATGTTCAGGACATCTTTGGAAATAAACTGGAGATGGGAGTAGGTACCATAAAACCGAATAATATTATGGAGGATTTTTCTTAAACTATTTTAAGAGCAAACAAATTTATAAATTTAGTCTTATGATGCTCTTATTGTTCAGCTTTATCATACTCTTAAAGCAGCTCTGGGATTTGTTACTCTTATAAATGTTTTAATAATAAGGTTTATGGTTATCCTAAAAACGTTATGCTAGGCTTCAAAATTCAGCTAGTAGGTTTTAAATCTTCTAAATTACTCCTGAAACCCGTCTTAGGATTCTCCCTTTTATCTTGAAGCCTACTTGTGACAGCTTTATAAGTATCCCATAGATGAAGAAGTTTTATGAAAATGGAATGAAATAAGCTTTATAGGTATCCTGTATACCAAGTTAAAACTCAAATTGTTACTTGGGCTATTTTCTCCGGGGTGTCCTCAAAAGTAACTGACTGCCCAGAAACAACACAGTCAATTTCATCCCAAAATAGTAATAAAACTGTGTGAAATACCCAAAAACTATTTTTGACAATATTAGCACCTTTTTGAAGCAAAGGTAACTAAGATGGTATTCCTACATAACATAATATTAAAAAAAATACTATAAGGTAAATTTAGTTTTCCTTAATTTTCCAGGCATTAAAGTTTAACGACATTTTCTCAACACGATTTTTCCTAAGTTCACTATATCTTGAATTTAACCTTCTTTGAATATTTAAAAAATATTCCTTGAATAAAAAAATATTTGCCAGCATCCCCAAACGTAAGTTAATTTTTTCTATGTATTAACCCCATTTTACGGTATAACGCTACTGCTATTTGACGTGAGCAAATTAATTTAAACAATTATATGAGTGAACTTGTCGTTTTATGGTTCAAATGATGCTTATGAATATATTTTTCTTTGCTTCCTTCTTGTAGAATTTTCCTAATTAATGCTGGTGCGAGTAAAACGCAACAAATTAAATAATTTTGTTGAAAAAAAAATAAGAATTAATTATTCGCTAGGTGAGGTTTTAAGTTATTTGTGTGTAATTTTATTGTTGTTTTCCGACACGAATATGTTCAATTTGAATTTCTCATCATGATTGGCATTCATTATGAAATCATTGTGAAGTTAACGATATGAGAAATATCATACATTTACTAGATGAAAAAAAGACTTAGTTACCGTTCTTCGTATGTGTTTGTTTATGCAATTACATATTTACTAGGCATTTCATTTGAAAAATGAGTAATTCAATATACGTGGAAAATTTAAATTAATAACTTCTCACCATTCCTAAGCTCATTGAGTTTATTTTAAAAGTTATGGTCAGTTGTTATCGAAAACCATTATCGCTCCAGTGTCCTGTATACTCTAGCTAGATAGTAGTGATAAACCGGTGACCAAAATATCTAGAACCTGGTCTTGCAGCAAGAGTCTTGTACTATTTGATAAATCCTGAATACTGCTTATTTGTACACAAAAAAACTGTTCTTTAAATAGTATTTCACAATATTCTCCAGCACGAAAAAGAGTTTTTTATATATTTGATAGGATTGCTAATCGGCCTGTTCCACTGCGACCTATTCAGATTTATTGTGGTCCTCTGAATCTAGACCAAATCCTCTTAAGTAGACAAACAGCCTCGGAATGGATCTTTCTTGTAATTTCTTGCCTGTCGCTTTTCATCGCTTAGTACAAGAAACCGTATATTCACCATAAACCTTTGGCAAATTCACCTAAAAGTGTGGGATTCCCACTGCATGTGCGTACCGAAGACTGGGAACGCATTCGGAAAAGAAAGGATATCCTTCTTTGCTCGGTCTATGCTTGTTCGAAGGTACATTCAAAGGCACTCATATTAGTTAGTAGCTTTAACGTATGTGAAAGAAGTTCAATAGTCATTTATTATAACCATATAGAACTTATATGCAAAAGGTCATTGTCATTTTGAACTAAAATTTGGTATTGTATTTATTTATTTGGGGTGAAGTTCACTGAGACCCAAAAGATCTATTGTGTCCCCTTACTTCTACTTAGTTCCTGAGGAGAGTCTCGAAAACTAGTAGCTCCTTTAGTCCCATTTCACGGAGGAATTTTAGGATATCTGCAGACTTCAACTCAGGTCAATGTTCCTCTTCTATCCAGGTTTCTTTTTCCCGCTTTTTCCTCCACTATTTTGAGCTTTTCAGGTGCCAATTTAGGTGACAATGTCCCGTTAGGATCCCTGTTAAAACTCCTAGCGCAGTTTTACTTTGACTTATGCATTCATTTGATCTCAACAGGTTAAGTCACCCATAAGAATATTTTTTTGTATAAGCCCTACTAAATCTTTCAAATTGTTAGATCTCTTTCTCTCGACTTTACCTATTTCTCCCAATATTACATTGGGGATGATTCCGCAAAAGGGTTCAGTCCCCTTTGCTAGTTCATCTGCTATTTCATTTCCTTCTATTCCATCAGTGTGTCCTGTAATCCATAGTAAGGTGACTATATTGTTCTCGTCTAGTTCATTGAGTTTGTCCAGATACTTGACTTCTTGTCTCTATTCAATCTCGTTCCCATCAAGTTTTATGATTTTGAGGTTGAGTTTTCTTTTCTTAGTAAAGGCCATAAGTATGGTTTCAGTGAGGTTGATGCTAAGTCCCACTTGCCTACACCAGCTATTTGTATGTATATGTATAGTTCAGCTTCCCCTTGACCACGCAGTCCTCGGCAAATGCTGTTCCACCTTGACTTTGGGGTATTTTATTGTGGTCTCCTCTCTCTTGGCCAGCTGTTTAAGGCAAGCCCCCACGTTTATTGAATATTCCTCATCAACCACCATCCGCTAGATACGGCTTATATCAAGCAAGTTTCCACAAGCAGTCTATTGTTCCGACTACCCCGCTTACTCTGGCCATCGATCGGCTATCAACAAACTCGTCGGGGCAACAGTCCACTATCCACGCTAAAGATCCTGATATCGGATTTTTGCATTTTACAGGAATCCGTTGAGTTGTCCTTGGTTTCACGTAGGTATTCCTCCTGAGAAGGAACAGCTAATCGGCACCTCCACCAACGACCAGGTCTCACAGCTTCTTGGGGGAGTAAACTGAATTAACCAACATTACAATATTTTTCAACTGGACAAATGTACCTACTTGCATTTAACCAAGAAATTGCAATAATTTGGAAATTTATTAGTCTGACCGGATGTAGTTAGGTTTCAAGTGGATTGAAAAAAGAGCGATTAGCAGATAATTGAAAACTTTCAATAAAATCCTTGTTTTTATTTGCATGTATGAAAGCATAATTTATCTATTTTTAATGCATATTCAAACTATTCGCCAGTTATATAATAATAAAAATAATGTTATATTAGCATACAGGGAGAAACACGGTTTTCATTTATAAATTGATAAAGATTACGAATATAATGAAAAATATGTTTACTTATAAGACTCCTGAAATATCTGATTCTGAATCCACCATCAACAGTCTCGTACTCACTGTCACTAATAGATCCCAAATTGATTATTAGATCAACAACCACAATATCGAAAGCTGGTTCCTTTGCCTTGCTCTATTTTTTTTACATGTTCACATTGTCGTAAAGCTGAATGTCTTCCGCAAGTATTTTCTTGATCTCGTAAGGTTGGTCCAACCTTATAATGTGGTATAAGTCGGTTTCGCACATATATGTGAATCCAATACTTTATTTCGATAACCACTCCTGCATTTCTGCTTTTATCTAAACCTTAGACACATTTTCACTTTGAACATTATGTATGATATGACGCATTGTTAATAACTAAAACACGATTTGGTGGTGTAAGTTTGGTATCAGCATATCCTGAAACCACTTTTTATAGTTCATGGCATCATGATAATCTACAGATTTCATAGTTTGCTTATATCGAAGGTAAGCATTTTTGACGAAACCATTTTGACCGCCAGTTCACTGTTATTAGCATCTGTCGTTTTGACAGTGGTTTATGTTTATGTAGTCCCTTGTTTGAACCATCAGCTCGACTCTTCTGGTTTGTATGTCATGAATCGATGTATGTTTCGTCCAAATATATATTTCGGCGATTTTAGTTTCTATGCTTTGCTATGTATATATAGCGATGAAAAAAATTGAGTATCAGGTGTTGGATTTCAGGTTTTTCATTCAATATCTATCTGTTAGTTCTGGTTTTTCTCCAACGAAGTGCCACCTTTTTCTTATAGTGCTTTCTCGGAAACCTGAATAATTTCATTCCCCTGTAAATTTTTTATGTATGTCAAAGCTGGAACATGTTTTTAGTTATATAGGGTGCGGCATCAAAAACGAAACAGATCGCATATTTGAAGAAAAATTTTTTTTGGAGAAAATGAAAAAATATGTCGATTTTCATTCCAAGGAGGACATCTTGAAAAAAATCAAACTGAAGGTGGCAGATCATATTTTTAATTTATAGATGAAGGATATGAAAGAAAACATATATTAAGCCCACTGCGGCTCTCTTCACTCAGATTATAAATCAGCTTTCAACTAAAGGAGCCGAGATAGAAGCTGAATGGTTGAACATTGAGGGAACTAAGCAAGAAATAATAGGGCAAGTATTTGAATAAGGAAAAAATAACCTTTCAGACACAAAAAAAAATTTAAAAGTATATAATTTGAGAACTGATAAGCAAAAACTAAAAAGAGAAAAGAATGACATACCTACTTGAAGAAAACAATGATCTGGCTAATCATCTGCTGCACGATCATCTGCAGCTGGCAGATTATAGGTGGGTTCTTGCTCGTTACCCAGAAACACATTATTTTTATCAGGAACAAAACTGTCGTCCATTGCCAAAGTTGTGGAGAACACAACATGCTCTAATGATATTGGCTATTATCTTCATCTTTTCCAAGCTTTAAATAGTAGAGTTGACGAAATTTTTGTTTGAGAATGCCAAAGCAATGCTCCACAATATAATAAGTCTTTGCCAATCTTACATTATAATGTTGCTTCCAGTGGCGGTTCCTCGAAGGAGGCTAAGGAGGCTTAGCCTCCTTAACAATTTATCCAGCAAATAGCACCAGAAATATTTTATTGATAATTCTTTATTTTATTTCCCGCTTATCTAAAATTTTTCAATTTCACCATTAATTCCCCGTTTTCACTACTTATTTTAGAATCTGACAACAGTGCCCAGACGCTAGATTCTCCAAACATCTCGCTCCAAACACGTGTTGCTCTACACAGTTGCCGTTTTTTTACCAGTCTAATTGCTAATACCGTGAAAAAGAGTGGAAATGGCAACACTCCCGGTAGGCTAGCCCCATGATATAAAGTTTTGTTTCTTCTTGATACTTTTAAATTAATATTTGAACAAACAGATGCTATTTTTCAAATTTTACAACATAAATTCACTGATATAATTTATTCAAGAGAGCGTTTGAAGTATCTCATTGATAAAATTTCAAGTTTCCGTAATACAGAATTGCATTTTAATATAGTCTGTACAGAAAGTACGAGGAGTAATAAACCCTAATTAAGTATGCACCATGAAATTTTTTATAAATCTCTTACTTTAAATTACATTAATTTCTTCCGTAAATCTAAAAACCAGGTAGATCGACCCCGTATTTGTTTCAGTCGGTGTTATCGAAATGCCTCCCGTTTTTTCAGGTACCTATTTTCATAGATGAAATGCCTCCCGGGTACAATCGAAATGCCTCCGGGTCCTTAATCATTTATGGTAATATTTTGTGTGCTTAATCTTTGTATAATGACACAATGTTGCCAAATTATAATTTGAATAGGTAAATATATATCTATTTTTATTTTTCTAATTCTTATGCACTGTACATAAAATCTGTTAACAAAATATTTCAGAGTACGACATTTTTGTTTAGAAAATAAAATTGTTTACAATTAAAAACAAAGCCGAAGTACACTTAGTTGTTTATAATAAATATCCTTTCTATAATGATGTGATTACTTAATCAGTGTACATTTTTGTTTAGAAAATAAAATTGTTTACCATTAAAAATAAAGCCGATGTACCTACACTAAGTATTCTAATTGTTTTGATCTAACACGATTCTAATCTCTAATCTATTCCATGAATAGGGTAGTTTGCACCTACTAAATCTGGTAATTAGTTGTTTATAATAAATATTCTTTCTATAATTATGTGATCACTTAATTTTTGTATAAATACTTCAAGTTTATTAGTTCTTGTCTCAGTTTTGTCGATTTAAAGCTTGTATCAGTTTGTCAATTTTAAGTTCAAATTGTGTTTAAGTGGATTAAGTTATAATATTCGAAATAATGGAATCAACGATGTGTTCGAGTCAAAAGGGCAAACCTTTAATATCAATTGATGGTTTCACATTCGGTTTTCAAAAAATGTTGGCCAAAGATACGGTAAAGCGATGGACATGTACTAAGAAAACCTGCAAAGCATTTGTGAAAACGCAGGGATGTGACAATTCGATAATTGAGTCGATATTAGATCACAATCACGAGAAGTTGTCTGCCGAAGTGTCCAATAGGAAAGCCGTAAGCAATTCGATAAAAAGAGCAGCCGTGGAAGATATCAACGAAAAACCAATGAAGCTCATATGTAAAGAACTTAAGAAGACGAATATAGAGACATTTACTACCAACGATATCTATAGGGTGAGACAGAATTTATATTACGCTAGAACAACTAATTCTTTAATTAAACTTCCTAAAAGTATATCTGAATTTCATATTGCTATCGATTCAACTTCGATTATTACAAATAGGAACGAAAATTTTATAATTAAAAATGACAAAGATAATCACATTGTTATATTATCCTGTTCTTCAAATCTTTCTTTTCTTTCGACTGTTTCCAATTGGTATGTCGACGGAACTTTTGAGTACTGTCCTCGCTTTTTCACCCAATTGTTCACTATACATGGCTTAAAAAATGGACATTATATTCCTCTCGTCTTCTGTTTACTTCAAGATAAAAAGTCATCTTCTTATTATCTCGTGTTTAAATATATCATAGAAGAATGTATTAAACTCAATTGCCCTGTATCCCCTAAAGTAATAACTTCAGACTTTGAAATTTCTATACATAATGGTATCCGTAAGGCATTCCCTGAAGCAGATCTTCGTGGATGTCGTTTTCATTTGGGTCAGGCTTGGTATAGAAAGCTTCAAGCACTGGGCTTAGCTCCAGAATACCAGAAAAAAGGTGCTGACTCAAGTGAAATTACCCATTTTCTGTCATATATTTTTGGCCTATCATTCTTAGATCCTGAAGAAGTTGGCGATTTTTTTGCAATAGATTTGTCCGAAATTAAACCAGTCGATGAAAGGGTCACTCAGTTTTGTGATTATCTTGTGGATAATTATATATCGGAAAATTCGAAATTTCCGCCACATCTCTGGGCTGAGCACTCTTCATCTTTAGAAAGAACCACAAACCCATGTGAAAGTTTCCATTCCAAGTATAACTCGTCTTTCTACTGCCCTCATCCAAATATAAATAATTTTATTGAGATTATTTTACAATTTCAAATAAATACCTATATTAAAATAAATTCTGTCTCGGTACCAAAAAGAATTGTTGAGGAAAGTACAGCAAAAATCAATTTTGTAAATGAAAAAATATTACAATTAAGAGAAGGTACAATAAATAAATTAGAATTTGTGAAACTAGTGTCATACAAATTTAGGAAAAATAATTTGTAAGTTTGTAAATTTCTTCTGATGATTTGTATATAAAATTGAATAGTTCAGTCTGCAGACTGAATTTTATTGTTTGAGTCGTAATTTTCTTAAAAATTGGTGTTTTTAAATTTTCTGCGATGATAATATTATGTAATTTTGTAAGTTTCTGCTGATTATTTGTTTTAATAAATGTATAAAATACTTATCATGTCTTTATGTTTTTGATCAAAATAATCAAAATATTAAAACCAAAAAATAATGGTTAATATTGAGTTATTAACGAAATTCTATAAAAGGACGAAAGTTTGGCAACGTCTCACCTTCGTACAAAGATTAGAAGCTGGTAATTTATTTAGAGCTTAGGAGGCAATTCGTATGTGACCCTTTTAGCGACAGGTAAGAAACCCTTTTTCGGGAGGCATTTCGTATCCGGCCGTTTCAGTTGTAGCAAAATTTAGGGTTTCTTCATTGTTGAAGGATTAGCAGATAAGCAATAACGCAATGCAGTGGTGTGTATTTTGGGAAAAAATACGTTTTAAATCATAATATAATGAAAAATGAAAAGAAATAATTATTGGAATACATTTATTACTTACATTTTATTCTATATCCGACTCGGAAGAGGAAGAATCGTTGTTGACATTAATAATAATAGGGTCGATTAAATCATCACAAATATTGTCAATTTTCAACATATTTGCCTCTACTTTGATAACATGCTCGATATAGTTTGTCCAATTTTCCTTACTAACATGACTTACAGCACTCTCAAACAATTTCACAACATCGTTTATTTTAAAAGTAGTATTTTTTTTCCAACTTCCCCCTTTACCTGAGCCCATATTAATTCTATGGGATTATGTTCACAATGATAAGGGGGAAGTCGAAGAACTGATATACCACGAGAAAAAGCCATTTCTTCTACAATGTAGGTTTTGTATTTATTCTTGTTCATTTTTGCAATTCTGTAAAGTTCTTTCCTTAGTGGATCTTTTGGAAACTTAATATTTTTCGAAATAAGCCACTCCAAAAGCTCTGCTTTACGCCAACGACTTGTGGGCAATGCTTCTCGTAACCGTGAATGGTAACTTGCGTTGTCTATAACAATAACAGCCCCTTTTGGAATAAGATCCAACATTTGAACAAACCATTCCTCGAAGACATCCCCATTCATATCTTCGTGATAGTCCCCCGTGCGTTTTGAAATAAAAGTTAATAATCCACCATCAACAAAACCTTCAGAACTTCCAACATGGACAATGATAAGTCTTTTTCCTTTTCCAGATGGTGGCTGCAAACCTAACGACAAACCTTCCACGAATGCCTGCCTTCCGCTTTTAATGTTTTCATCTTGCCAAGATTTGGAAACTGTATATCCAGCATTTATACACACATATATACAAAAGTATATAAAATAATTATTGTTACAGATTGGTTTGTTTTCTATTATAAATAAACTGTGTTGCCTTTCTTTATCAAACTTCCTATAATTTATGTACCTCTATCACTTTTTTTTTATCAAAATTAGTACATCCCGTTACCTCTGACCTAAATCGTATATTCTTTAGCATAGCTGCAACTCATTCGTTCAATACAAAATGTACCTTACGGTATACCCTCTTAAAATATATTTTGGTACGTCTATGAAATCTACTTAAATGAATGATTTATTACTCCTCGTACTTTCTGTACAGACTATAGTTTATTTGAAAAATTTTAACTGATGACGCTCCTCCCGTGAAAAGGAGGAAAACATATAATTTGGTAGACAAGAAACTACATTATAAACAACTTTTTTAGGAAATTTTAGATACTATTGAAGGTCAAATTGAGATTAGATTTTCCGATTTACATGAATAATTAAGGTTTTTCGACTTGACGAGTAAACGCTCATTCGAATGTTTTTCAGAAGAGTTTTCCAATACACTTTTAGATAGTTCTGAAATATAAATTTTTTAATAAAATAGCACTACACAATGAATTATGAGAACAAAAAAAATGTTTGGCAAGAGAAACTCTATCCCTCCACGCTGGATTT
>CAJUYI010000088.1:127539-157755 GCA_910591695.1 Galerucella pusilla
GTATCTACATAAAATTTATTAGGACAGGGAAGCTGCACTAACAGCATAGGTAATCCAAAACTAATAGAATAGAACAGAACAATATCACAGCTTATTTCTTTTCTCTACTCTAGCTTCAATTATGTAACCAATGAAAAGACCTTAAAGCATAAAACTGTTTTCCTAAATACTCAATCTAATAAAATCCCTTACAAAGTCCTGCCCATAAAATAAACACAAGAAGACGACATATAACCGCCTTATTCCGTGATTGGTCTGCCAATTAGATATCCTTACCCTTCCATTGGTCCTATTGAGGTAGTGGGGAGGTGTGGAGTGGTAGGAGAGAAAACATGGCTGATTTACTATCCGTTAGCCCACAGGATCAAACGCTTGAGGTTAGTTTAACAGTTACAGCTGGTAAAGTCGTATTAAAACGTTCCCAACACCTGTTACTTTCTTATTAACGTATTTTAATAGTGATAGTGATTTTTCGCCGGTTCGTTTTCGTTCAGTTTCGAACTAAAAAAAATCTTTTTTTTCTTTTCAAAAGTGTTGAAAACTGTTTTCCTGTCAAAGTGTTGGGTGTGGGAGAAATAGTGCCTGGCATGACAGTTCAGGACGATCCAAAGGTCATGCCTCAGACAGCAGCTACTAGATCTCGTTTTATGATAACGGACATCTTGAGTGGACCTGCTGATGGGGCTGCGATTATTAGAGGAAGATCTCCCAGTCCGGGACCTAGGGATTTGTCGCTGCACTCGAACCCCATTCACGATAGTGATACGGATAGTTCTGGGCATCCTGATACGTCTTCCATTTGTTCGAACGGTAAGTACAACAAATTATAATTTTTATTTGAAATAATCTCCAAAGTGAATGTATTATGTAGAATTTATATAGGTACATTATTTTTTATTACATAGATACCTATATAGGTAATATTTGATAGAACAACGAATTACCTATAGGTATGCGAAAATCAAAAGTTAATGATTTATTGCTCCAAAATTTATAAGAATTAGCTATAAATTCATTTATTCATTGAACTTTTCATAAATACATACCTACCTAGGTACCAAAAAGAAGCAGACAAGTACCTACGAAAGTTGATTGAAATAATAGGTACTCGAAATAATATCGGAACGTAAAACTCCAAGTCGGGTCAAACAAGATAAATAACAAAGAGAGATATTGTATATTTTCCCTAATTATTACTACCCACCTTTCCAGGGGGTTTTTCTCAATTCTTTTGTTCTTAACATTTTCTGTATGCTTCTTGAGGCATTCAGTTAGGTAGGTAAATTTATTATTCTTTTCTATAATAGTGAAAATATAATAAAATATTGTGGTTTTATTTGGAAAAAAATATCCCTATCCTTGAATTAGGGTAGTATTAAGCTTACGTTTTTTGAAGAAATGCCAATCAACTTCATATTGGTAATAGATACGATGACAATAATGATGACAATAATGATGACAATAATGACAATAATGTTGTAATTAGGTTGTTCTAGGGGATGTTCGATAGATTTAGGTAGGTAATAATCACTTTCTGTTACATAAAATTTTCGTTTTTAAACCTTAATTTAATCGAATGAAAAAATGTCATGGTGCCACTTTGGTATTTAGGAATAATATATAAAAAAATAGTAGGTACCTATAAAAATTAATCAAAATTAGCTACCGTGACTGTACAAATTAGGATAAATAACACATTTTGTAGATCTTAAATCGTTTGATGTGTAACCATCACCAAAACATTTTACAGTTTTCCAACCTTTTATTGCCCTTTTTAACAATGATCTATGGTAAAAATTTAAATTTTGGTCGCATTGCATGCATTATAATTATAAGATACTTATAGGTAGGTATATGGACAATATATTTGTTTTGTTTATTTTCTACTTTATCCCTCACCATCTTTATTTGATTCGAATTGAAATGGTTCAACTATTTTTCATTGAAATTATTGTTTCCCTATCGCCCCACTCACTACTATGAATTAATAATTGTCTAAGTCAATATTAACTACATTTACAAATAAACTCATTCATAAAATTATAGAAAATTGCAGAGCATAACGGTATTTTAGAAAATTACAGTACCTTATACACGCATTAAATGATGCACTTTGAATAGCTTTTTGTAAAATCAGCATGCAATTCAAGAATTTCCACACTGATGATCTTATTATTTTTTATTTAAAATAGGCATATACCGGAAATGTTAGGTATAGGTAGTTAACAATCTACATATTAAGAAATAATTCGAATCAACGGTAAGAGGTAGGTTTATACATAGATACTTATTAAATACGTTTTACATTTAAGTATAAATTCATCAGGAGTAAAACGATTTATGTAGGTAATTTTGATAAAGTTATATCTACAGAGAGCTCTCCATTTTATTTGGATTTCTACTGTATCCAGTATCATGCTCATCATCTTCTGCTTATTCATCTATAGGTAACTTAATACAGTGGCTCTCAAGAGTAATGAAAGGAATGAATAGATTTTATACTTATCTATACTGATACATTCAATGCTATTAACTATTTTACAGTTTAAAGCAGTCTACTTCTCCTAAATTATACTGATAGGAACATTTTACAATATTGTTGTCTGCTATAGCTGTTTACGTCTCAATTATATTAATTATTTAGGTATAGGTACTTGAAAATAAAATTAGTTTATATCACCCCTTTGGCACATAATACTATTCATAATTTATATTAATTACGTGTAATGAACGTTATTTGAAACTACATATAATATGAGTTATTTAAAGTATAATGGAGCGACATTTATATCTCAAATTAATTGTTATTACTTAAAAATTATATAATTATATTTTAAGTATTCATTTATCTATAAAAATTGTCTACAGTATACTTAAATTGTTGCAAACTCATTTCATATGACGACTATAATGGTGAAAATTATAAAATTCACTTAACGTGTTTGGTAGTACCTAAGTAGAATTGTTCGCATTCAGTGTGAATGCGCAAAATTCCTTTCCAAAAAAGTTAGGCAGAATGTTTTTGGTAGGTGATGAATAATTTAAAATAAAAATTAAATTGAAATATATATTCCATTTTACGTAATTTATTTATCTATTGGCAGCTGGTAATATGATATAATAGGTCGGTAGGTATGTATAAAGGTAAAATTTATACATTATTTGGCACTTTCCACAACTCAAAAGATAATTTTATCGAAATGATTGAGAGTTATTAGCAGTGATAGTGAAACTAGTACCTACTGATACACCTGATATTAAAAAAAATCAGAGCATGCATGCAATGTCTAGCTTGTTTCCAAAAAAAGTCAACCGTTATGATAGAATTTATCGAAAATATAACCTATGTGTGACACTTTTGTTGCCAACTGCATTGAAGCAAATTATGGAAAAGTAAAAACCACCCGAATGCGTATAAAATACACTTTTCCTCACTCCGGCGATAACTGAAATAGTTATTTTTCTACTACCGTGCGCTTTAACCCACTTTCCCGCACGCATTTTAGTTTTGAAAGTGTTTTTTCAAAAATTATTTTATTTCAATATGCATACAGGTACAAAACTTCAACTAAAAACTACTAATTATTATAGATATTATTTTTAAAAACACAATTTGTTGCATTCTGTGAATTACTTAAAATTTCCGGTCCAGTGGAGTTATATGGTGTTACCTAACTGGTGAGTAGATGACGTCGATGAGGATGGCATCGGTTGCAGGTCGCATAAAGATGACGATCACGATGGTAACGGCTTTGAGTCCTTTGTAGATGAAAGAATTTTATTTGATATATTTCGAAAATATTTGTTTACCTGTTGTAACAATAGTTATAACTTCCGAAGTAAAAAACTATCTAATAAGGTCAAAATATGCAGTGTCAAAACTACTAAAATGTTTGCTGGAAAACGCACGGTCGTAGATAAAATATATTACACTTTTAATTAGGTAGGTGTCTATTGAGTTTTATATTCTACGTGGAAGAAACTAACATACCTATATACCTACCTATCTACATAGATTCCGCAAAAAAACCAATAAATATTCACAAAAATTTGTTATGTAGAATATTCATCTCATTATGATGATTTATAACAACAATTATATTTTATTGAAATTGTGGATGTCAGTTTCGCAATTGTTAAAGCTCAAATTAGGTGATAATAAATGAATAAGTAGTTATTAAAACTGTTTGGTTTTTTTGTTGAATATCCATTAGGGAGATACTAGGTAATCGACAGAAAACAGATAAAAATAGTTATGACAAGGAATGAAAAAAAGGATACAATCTAAAACTATTAGGGTACCTTAGCCAAAAAATACTGAATCACGGAAAATAAGTTCAAGACTGTTTATTTATAGGTAATTTGTAAAAATATGCTATATGTGAAAATATGCAATATGCAAATTGAGTTTCCTAAGTGATATATTATCGCTATTATAGGAAGAAAGTAGAATTACCTACACTAATGATTTTTTCTACTAGGTAGGTATCGGATTTTTTTTAATGTTCAATAATAGTATATTAAGTATTAAGAACGGTAAGGGTTGTTTACCGGTCGACAGCAATGTTTGCCGGAGACCGGTATTACCCTTAACGTTCGAAATGCTTCTATACCTACCATTTTTTGCGCGATCGTATCTATTGAATTAAATTTCGAATAAAATAATTTAAATTTCTTCGAAATGAACGAAATGGCAAAAGTGACATTTATACTTCTCGATCAGTTTAAAATACCTATAATCTGCATTTTGGTGAAATTTTTATTAGGTATTTATTACTTTTTATATTGTTCTGTTCGGTTCTGTTCATTAAAAAAATATAAATCTTCTTATTTTTTTCCTTTTGTGTAATGAATGAAGTATAATATGTTATTTAGGACCACTTAAATGTATGTAGGGCTGAAACGACGGTAAGTAATTCGGTAAGTAATTCGACGACGTCTGAACGGTAAGTAGGTAAATCACTTACCGACGTGTTAAACTTAGAAACCAGTAAACACAACCTACCGTCCTGACAACTACTGATGCTGTAAATAAACAAAAAAGATCGATCGCGCACAATAGTATATTAAGTATCAAGAACGGTCGACAGCAATGTTTGGAGGCTGACCCTAGCGAAGCCTCCAATTTTGCTGGAGACCGGTATTACCCTTAACGTTCGAAATGCTTATAGGTACCATTTTTTGCGCGATCGTATTGAAATATTCGAATTTCGAATAAAATAATTTAAATTTCTTCGGAATTAACGAAATGTCAAAAGTGAAATTTATACTTCTCGATCAGTTCAAAATATAATTTGCATTTTGGTGAAATTGTTTTTATTACTATTTATTACTTTTTATATTGTTCTGTTCGATTCTGTTCATTAAAATATATCAATCTCCTTATTTTTTGTGTTTCTTTTGTGTAATGAATGAAGTAATATATTATTTAGGACCACTTAAATGTATGTAGGGCTAAGACGTAGTTTACTTACCGACGTCTGAACGGTAAGTAAATCACTTACCGACGTGTTAGACTTAGAAACCAGTAAACACAACCTACCGACCTGACAACCGATGCTGTAAATAAACAAAAAAGATCGATCGCGCAAAAAAATTATTAATAACCTCCAATTTGTTAGTTCAAATTTCAAAACGTGAGCATCACTTCTCGCTATGGGTAGGTACTTATACATGTATTCACTGCAAGATAAAATCCAAAAATTGCCTTATAGAACCTGAAAATAAGGTGTTTTTGTTGATAAAGCGAAGTATTTAACTTAATACTGTGGATATTAATGTCAAAAGTAGCAAACTAAAAGATCTAGTCTTTCTTTATTACGGTTTTCATACTAACTTACCTTAGCGCTAAGCGAATGACAGTGAAGCACTCGCACTCCTCTGAAAAGTGTAGCTTCGGTCTTTTTTTCTGAAAACGCAAATTTTTTCTTTTCGATCGATTACATATAATTTAATTTGCTTGATGAATAAAAAATTATTTCAATCAGAGCACTCACTTTTCTTATAACAGAATTCTTGAAGAAAACGTGATAGAAACCGCATTTTCAAATCCATTCCACAAAACAAACAACCTTTCCTAGTAGATAATACAGTTTGAAAATTTTATTAGATATTGTTTACCTTTAAGGTTATGCTTTCGCGTGATATGACGTACCATTATAACGGTATTAAATATTTACTCTTCTAATAGTAGTCTTTTACTCGTGTTGATCCAAATCATCGTGAACAGCCTTAATCGAATATTGAATAAGTAATGAAGTATTTGATTTGTGTGTATGTTGACCGAATGTGTTTGTTTTTGCTCATTCAATACTCTTTTACTTGGAGATAATCAATAATTTATTATGCTTTCAATCAAATCAACAGGGTGAAAAAAGTATCACCAAAAACAAATAAAATTTAAACGGGGCGAGCACGAAAAATTTGTTGCTTGTTTATTTTTGATTTTGAATAAACATTAACTGAATATTATTACATACTTATATGACTATATAACATGTGGAATTTTTGTAGAGAGTAAAAAACTATCCAGCATAACTGTTGTGAAGAAAATATATTATTGTTAGACCTTTGACCAATGCAAAATTTATCAACCACATTTGCAGACGGCTGGTGTAAGCCCCGAAGTATGAGTGGGCCAATTGAGGCTAAGCTTATGACAAGAAGCGCTTACTGCGCTACCTCTGCTACAGGCAGCCAATGATACATTTGAACCCAGGTTTGTGTTTAAGAAATCCTACAAAATACAAATAAAACTGAACACAAAGTCAGATGTTGCAAATGCAATACGCATATGTACAGATGGCTCAAAAAATGAAAGAAGATGTGGAGATTACTCCAGTGCACTAAGCCTAAGGATTAGTGGGGAATGGGAAACAATACCAGCGTGGTTTAAACAGAACTGGGTGGTAACTGAATTGCCACAAAAGAACTAATCAGAAAAGGAATTTCTGGAAAAAACACAACAATCTGCACTGATAGTAGACACGCCCTATTAGCCTTGAACAGACAACGTGTTATATCGAGGCTAGTACTAGAGTGCCACCAAGATTTAGCTGACGTCTCGGCAGATAACAATATCCTGAGGTGGGTTGAAGGGCATGACAGGAGTAAAGGTAATCGCATTGCCGACTCTTTTACCCAGGGAGGCGGCTGGACTGAACATTTCAGGACCCAGTGACTCCTACTGCCTCTTGCGACTTCGACAATTGCGGAACTCAATTTCTTAAGAGATGGGATGGAATCAAAGGATGCAGTCTTGCCAGGATCACCCTGGGCGACCCTGGGAAGCTGGCACCGAAGAAATATTTGGCGATGTCCAGGAAAAACCTACGTTTAACAGTAGGATTCCTGACTGGCCACTGTCAACTAAGGAAACACCTCCATACTATGCGGCTAGTGGACACACCTCTATGCTGGATGTGTGAACTGGAAGATGAAACTGTTAGGCATGTCTTATGCGAGTGTCCGGAGTTATCGTCAATAAGAGAGTGTGTGTTCGGTGAGTATTGGCCTACACCTGCCGATATAAAGGAGATGTCTCCCAGTGACCTGTCCACCTTCCTGGGAAGGACAGAATGGACGATGACCTAGAAGGACAACTCCTCGGGAGCATGTACAATGGGTCACATGTGGCATAAGTGCTCAGCCTACACTCATCCTCCCTACTCTACATTCAGTACATATATTCTGCACCTATAGGTATTAATATTCTTGGGTGATAAAATGTAAATTTATAATGACAGAAACTATGAATTAGTGTACTGTAAACTCACAATAATTTTATAGTTTGTGAAAACTCCGTGCTTCAGCTATTATCTACCAACGCACACTACTAATCGGTCTTGAAGTAGGATCATCCTAATCTCATTACAATAGAAAGACGGGTTTGATTGATTGAATGTAACATAACATCGACGTTACTATCTACAGGTAGTATATTAGAATAGCAAGTATAACAATGATTATAATAATTATAGAGATGGTTAGATAATATTAATAAGTACCTACACAAAAAAGTATAGGCGTAAAATTAGAAATAATATGAAAAAAATGGAATGAAAATTAATTCTTGTATACAAATCTTCCACAAATTAATTTTTAGTCATCATGTCCGCAGCAGACTTTGAATGAACCATCTGCGTTGGGTTCCAAAGAAATAATCTGGCTGTACACTAGAGCATTTTCTGGCATGTTATCAACCTATTATTATTTCTTCTATCCCAATGACATGCTTGACGATTTTCCCAAACTATACAATCAGTCTCTAATGCCTACGAAGGGATGAAAAGTGTTGCAAAAAGAATAAGATACAGACTAAGAACAGAGCAAATCATTGAAAAAACACCTTCTCGCTTTTGGGAAAGAGTAAAGATTTTATAAAGAAATTCTCCACGAAATACAGTAGCAAGACTATTACCAAGTTTGAAAAGAATGTCACTAAGGGACTGGGATAGGATTACGGAACTGAAACCGTGCACTTTAATAGCTTGAAAAAACCCCAGCAGTTCAATAACGATACAAAATATAGATGGCAAAGGATTATCATCATTTATAGTCATGCAGTTCCAATGTAATATTGAAGGGAATAGGAAACGCTGGAAAGAATAGGAGATCTGGCCATTTGAAATATCTAGTAGGGAAAACTACAGCCAGGATAGAGCAAATGGATGAAGATTTTCCTCAGGAATTAAGTGAAAGAAAGTGATGCGTAGCTATGGGTGTATCCATTGCACTTTTATCATAAGTTTGGATAGACTTTTAGTTCACATTTGCGTGATTTTATTGATTTGCAATACCGCGCTCTGCTCAATTAACAGTTCACGTGCTTTTATCAATATCGTTCGTAAATTAAACCTAATTAGAGAATAATTCATCTCATCTACTTTGTTTAGGAAATAGCGCATGTTAGAGAAGTCGACTGGAAGTCTCTGACAGAATTATTAAAACAGCTCTAAAATCTACAGATGTCACCTCAAAACATTTATGTAGGTAGGTATAATAAAAACACTCTAAGCATACCAAATTCACGCACTAGGCTATAATGCCTTTATGAATCTAATACGAAGGTTTTGGATAGAGAAACTGTTTTAGAACAAACTAAAAACAGAGGAATGAAAATTGTGCTATGTCCTATGAAGTAATTAAGAAATGGAAGAAGAAGCAGCTTGGTCTGACGAAAGAAAATGGAACAGAGGATAGTCAACTTATCAAAAAAGGCTGATTGTATGGTGAGGTACGCGATTATAAAAATAGATGGAATCTTTTAACAGTGTAAATAATTAAAACTGATGTTTTCACTATAACCAATTCGGCTATTAAAAAAAATAATTGGAATATATAAAACGTGGAAATGATCGCACACAGACCATAAAATGTTTATTGTATTATACAATTTATACGTTGAAAATGCAGAATCTGGACTTCCTTTGCTTTGTTGAAATCACGCAAGCATTATATAAATAGAGGAAGCGTTCGGTCGATGTTCAAATACTTGTTTTTGAAATTCATTAATTTTTCAAATGAAAGTTAAATCTATTCGTTTATTCATATAATAAACTATTTTTATGAGGGTCATTATCGGTTCGGATTGTGGATACGCTTATGCTTCATTAGATCCCGTTAATTTCTATTCAACAACCGTCAACTAAGCCAAACATCTATGGAAAATATCAAACATAGGACTCCCTGTATATTTATAATATGTAGTAGATTGCGTCATACGTCATTATACGAGCAAAACGCGTAAAAAGTGCGGAAGTTGAACAATTTAGATCATTCTGTCTTGACACGGTATTTCGTGATTAAGGCCCTTACGCAAATTATTGCAATTAACTACTGTGTTTTTATTTAAGTTTCTTGGAATGTTCGAAAATCATTAGTTGAATGGTGGTCGCGCGTTATTATTATTTTCTTTGTTGAAATGCTGAAATTGATTTAATAATCTCGCCTTCAGGTCTATGGCTAAGGTATAATTTCAAGACGGCTCTTTTATATACATGTCATCAACGAACTCGATTCAGATAAAGGATAATTTCAGTTTTTAAATTTAGTATAGGTATATAATATATATTAGAAGGTACACAAAAGGAGAATATTTATAACACATTTGGCCATCTAGCCCAGACCTGTATGTATTGGATTTTATATCAAATTAATAAAATTTAATAAACATATAGGATATATTATTAGGATGTAGCTTGATGAAGAATAATAACTCTACTCTACAATGCTTAATTGGGTTTCAAGAAACAAAAGGATATTGTCAGCACATAACAGGTACCCCAGCAACAAAATGGTATGAAACGGTATTCACTGGTTCTGAAGAAGCGTTTAGTATACCAGAAACTGCTGTTGGGGGTGTATATCTTGTTGGATTCAAACAAAATATTGAACATATTGGAGTCATTTGCAAAAGCAGGTAAACAAGAAACTTCTGATCAAAAAATCCACGGAGTCGCTGACCAACGAAATATTAAACCTAAGCAGGAGTCAAATGAAGAGAGTGACGAAGTCCATACAAACCATGATGATTAGGACTAAAGCAAGAAATAGCCTTTCCAGTAAGCCTATCAAGGAATGTCACAATTTTCCAGGCGGAAATGACGGCGATTCACCACTGTATGGAAAAAATTAGAACGCAGAAGAGAATATATAGTTCTATTCCATCTTCACATACAGCCAAGCAGCGCTAAAGGCACTCAACTCCGTAGAGGTCAATTTTAAGCGATCACACTGGGAGAGCGTAGCAATGTTACGATATCCTGGGTACCGGGGCACGAGGGTTATTAGGGCAACGAAAAAGCGAATGAAATGGCCAAACAAGGCTCATCAATTCCATTTGTTGGGCCGGAACCCTTCTACGGCGCTGCAAAAACCATAACAAGAAGGAAAATAACACAACAACAAATCTCTGAAATGGTGGAGGAACTCACCAGGACAGAGGCGAGCGAAACAGTTCATTAGAACACTCGCCAAAATTTACAGCAGATCTGATGGCCAAAGATAGGAAAACTGTCAAAGCTGTAGTGGGTCTATTTTCGGAGCATTGTAGGCTAAATAGGCATTTAAAGCTGCTGGGATTGACAAACGAAGATATGTGCAGGATTTGTCACCTATAGAAGGAACGGCAAAACACACTCTATGTCAGTTGTACGGTTTTTTGCATTATGCGAAGAAAATAATTTTAAACTGTTTGATATATTATCCATTCCAAATAATGTTGTTATGTTAAAATCTATGGAAACTATTGAATTTAGTTTAGTTATTCGACTTTTAATCGCTGTTGGATTAGTATATTATGCAACGATCATGTAATGATGGTTATTAATACACTCGCATTAACCATACGAAACTGTCTTTTGGCTCGTTTCGTATCCCGGTTAATGCTTGTGTATTAATAACCATTACATGAGAGTTTCATACACTATTTTTTCTACAAAGAAATTTTATTTAAAAAATATAAGAAACATGTGCTAGCCGGGGTTCGAACCTAGCACGCACAGATCGAAAACCACTCGAAAACAACCTTATGCGGCGCCCTTCCTCACTGTGCTACGGGACTATATTGTTAATTGAATCTAATAGCATAAAGCGTATAGGTATATGTTACTGTTATACAAAATTAGTAATAAATTATTGTCAACAAAAATTAATAAGTTTAAATATGTATTTACCTTGGTATTAAGTTTTTTTGGTCAGGTGCTCGACATTTCTTCTAAAAACCGACGCAAAAGATTTAAGCTGTCATAAAACACTGTCAAATTGTTAAACATTCTACAGAAAATATTGGGTCTGCCTGCTTGGGTATTTGAAAATCTAGATTTCTATTGGTCAATTTTTCAGTTCCATAATGAAAACCAGTGTTATAATGAGTATCATTCTAAAACTGAAAATTGGCATTTAATTAACCATTTATAGTATAGGAGTGGAAAAAATATATTAATAGATGAAACTTTAAATGATCATTGAATATCCTCGTTGTAATAAAACACAACATAATTGAACAAACTTTTTTCACACTCTTTTTTAAATCGTAATTGTTCCAGATGTGAAATGGTACTCACTTCCTTCTAAATAAAAAAAACAATTCTTTTTAAAATAAAATTAATTGACGCTTGACATAAACATAACGCATAATTACTTCATTTAGGTTTGATTAGATACAGGTAGTTTGATAAAAATATTAACAAGCACTCTTAAGACAGCGGCGTCACAAAAAAATAAGTTTCCATTCAAATGGTAAATTTTTTAAAAAGAAAGATTATAATTTTGAGATATTGTAGATACAGTGAAACATCATAATCTGCACTTTGCTAGAAATGGAACAGGGGGAAATTTTGAAAAAGCATCACGCATAGTAAGTCGTTAAAAACTGTCAATATGGAAATAATTATTAATATATTCTTATAATTCACATTATTTACTGAATAGTAAATGTATAACATTGATATGAGTAGATTCTACAAAGTAGAAGTTTTGTATTACCAAATGTAACTTATACAACAAGGTTTTTCCAAAGTAATTAGTTCAAGTTTGTCAAGAATCGACTTGTCGATACTGGGAGTATTTTTCATCAAAATATACTTTCAATTCGCAAGTCAAATATTTGAAGTATATAGATGTGCGATGTCACTGAAAACAGCAACATTGGCGTGAAATTTGAATCGTATGTTAAAAAGGTAAATTTTCTCTTTCAAAAGCTAACATCGTGGAGCAGTTTTTAAATAGCAATGAATTGAATATTTTTTATCTATGACCATGATCTTTTTTAGAAATCTCACTCTTACCTACTAAGTACTATACGCGCAATAATTATTGTTTTTGAATATTCAACTGTACCCGATTACCTATAAAATTTTCTTGGCGCCACTGGTAAAAAGAGTTGGCTCATTATTCATTATTATAGGTATGATTCTTCACATCATTCACAATATATAGAATAATTACAGCTAGGTTTAACACAATAGCCACATTTTCATTGTTGGACTTGTCTGTTTAATTAAACTAATTTTAAAATTTATTCACACACGGTCGTTGGATAAATTTGTTACTGTTTTTTTCATTTAACGATATATTGTTTCTAAAAAGTTAATATTACCAACAGTTATTTATTTTAAATTAGTCTCGATGTCCAATTAGAACAGAAAGAGAGAGGAGAGAAAAAATATTGTACTTGCGGAAAATTAGCCAATATTACCGTTTTACTAGTAGCATGGATTTAAACAATGATCTGTTATTTTGCGATAGAATTAATGAGTTACAGTGTTCACAAATTAATTTTGTCGCTACATATACCTACCTAATTGTAAAAGTTCTGGTGTCAAAATTAGAAACTGAAATCATCAGAAGAAAACAAAATACAAAGGAAAAGTAAGTTGCTATCCATATACATTTTGTTTACAAACGGTGAATATGTTACGGTAAAAGTAGATATTGCAGCAAATGTACACATTTTCCGGTAAATGTGCACATTTGCCTCCTCGTTTGGGTAATGTACATTCAACTAACATTTACAATTACAAAAGAGGCAATGACCATGTCGTTTTGGTAAATGTGAGAAAAAGGGGAAGGAAATATAATCATTACATTCTTCCTTCCCCTTAAAAGATATCCAATACTTTGTAATAAACATTAATATATCCAAGAGGGGGAAGGGAATATAATCATTGATCTCACCCTTCCATTTAAGATATCCAATATTTTGTGATGAACATCAAGTCATTCAAGAAGGGGAAGGGAATGTAATCATTGGAATTACCCTTCCCCTTCTTAATCAACTTGATATGCGCGTTACAAAGTATTGAATGCTTTCACCCTTCCCATTATTGAGAAATATCCAATACTTTGTAACACGCATATCGAGTAATTCAAGAAGGGAAACGGCTAATCCAATGATTATATTCCCTTCCCCTTCTTGGATGACCTAGTGTGCATTACAATGCATTCATCACTAAAGCATTGCGATTAAGATTTCTTATTTGAAATCAAAAAAACTTGATATTGATTGGTAATCTATCAGACAAAAAAGAAGCAGAAGACTTAAAAATCATAGAAAGAAAGATTCTTAGAACGATACTGGGGCCGAACATAACAAGAACTGTGGAAAGGAGACTCAAAACTAACAAAAAAATAAAAAGCAATGAGACAATTGTGAAATATATGAAAGCACAACGCCTAAAATGAGCCGGACATATTTTGAGACGTGAGCCTGGAGAAATGATAAGAAGAATAACACAATGAACTCCTCTATGGCCAAGAAGAAGGGGAAGACCCAGAGAAAGTTGAAGGAATCAGATAGAAGAGGATACAAAAAGGATGGGACTCAAAGAGTGGAGAGAAAAATGTAGAAATAGAGCAGAATTGAAAATAATAACTTCTGAAGCCAGGACACACAAGAAATTGTAACAATAATGAGTTAAAAGGATTTAAAAGCGTATTAGCGTTAGCCACAATCTATTAGATTCAAAGGCTTGATGAGGAATCAATGAGAAATTCGATTTTAAATAGATATAGATATATAGAGGTGTTTACATGTAAAACCCTGTTGGTTTATTAACGATAACATCTTAATTAGCGTAGTGTATCAATAAAATCCGACATTTTGAAATACCAAAGATCTGTCAAGACTTAACAAAACGCTCGCTCTATGTATGTTTGATTTCGAAAGATATTCAAATGATCGTCGACGCGTCACGCGAACCGACTGTTAACGGCTCTCAACTACAAATTTGAGTGGTTGGAATTTATTTCGAGAGTGTGCTTTTGTGTTAACTGGCACTGGAAGATCAAATACCCTCTGGCGTACGATTACCTACTTAAATGATTTCGAATACCCGGTTTTTGAAAGTGACTCACCACCGATGTGATGGTCATTCGATGACCTTCCCTAATCTGGTTATATAAGGACTATTAATTGGCCAATGGTGCCGGTTGGGTTCGGGGATTTTAATCAATCTTTACCTGGACAAGGTCCTTAACCTTATATGTCAATAAGATTGTCGCATTTTTTCAGAAATTATGAATAATTTCAGACATATTTTCAAGTCTATTTTGACAAAGCAATCACACATTTGAAAATTTTTGTTGATAAAGATGCATTTTAGACGTAGGTACTTAGTTTGATTATCTTCTGTATGTTCCTTGTGGCATTACTTATGCTTTTTCGTTTATTTTTTATCATAGTGGTTTGATTCCCAAAAAAAATATTAGAAAGAGAAATTTCCAATAATCAATTACCTGCGTTATCAGGATAGCATCATAAGTTTTTATCCAGGTTTTCTTATGATTTATCATTGAAAAAGTTGTTAATCGATACACACTTCAATACACAAAATCACCAAACTGAGTTATACATGTTTTGAAAACAAAAATGATCATACACAAAAAAGTAACAACAGACGCGTTTTATTAACAACATCTCCAAAATATGCTAAAAAAAGCGCTATCCCAATAAAAAACCGTTCCTGGAACGTGCACTTCACTGGATTCCATTTCTAGTAGACTATCATATCGTTAGAATGTCATAAAATAAAATATTTTATTTCACATTTTACCAGAGGTGTGATCTACTATGAATGGACCTTAAAAAAATTTGACAACAAAGTTTTAAGAATAAGAAAAAAGAATAAGTAATTCCACAAGGAACTTACAGAAGATAGAGTAGGTACCTACTTAGTTCAATATTTCGTCTTTTTGTCATCCATTCTTCAACCGAAATCGTAATCAATGTATAGTTCATCTAATCTCAATGTGATCACCATCAGATTTGTAACGCCAGAATTAGGGATATGGAAAATTCGTTCTGGCCTTCGGCCGGATATCCGAGAGTCCATTCCCTGTGTATTCCGCTGGTAATACTACATCTAAATTTGAATTTTGCTAACTATAATCATCATGATTGTATACAATGCTATAATTGTGCTATACTGCTTGAAATATACCTAGACTTGCGTAAAATAGTATATTAAGTACAAAGTGTCAAAAACGTTACTTTAGTCACGAGTTTTATGATGCACGATTGGAGCGTAGCGGAACGAGTGCTTTATAAAACGAGTGACAAGATGTTTTTGACACTGGGTGCTTACTATACATTTTCTACTCCTATACTATAAGTTGTTAATTGAATGCCAATTTTCAGTTTCATAATGATACTCATCAAAACACTGGTTTTCATTATAAAACCGAAGCATTGACCAATAGAAATCTAGATTTTCAAATACCCAAGTAGACAGACCCAATATTTTCTGTAGAATGTTTGACAGTTTCTAAGAGATTATCTCATTAATTTCGAGCAAACTCATAGACCGAACTCGTGGCCGAGCGGGTTAAGGCGCTCAATTTGGACTAGACTACAGTATGAGTTCCGGGTTCGAAACCAACCTTGTGTTCAATAAAAATATAAAATTTATGGTTTTTGATTATTTATCGGGTGTAGAAAAAATATCGTATGCAACTCTCATGTAATGCCCGTGTATTAATAACCATCATTACATGATCGTTGCATAATATACTAATTTTCTACGCCCGCTGGAAAAACATAGGTAACATAATGTGACGTTTAAGAAACAAAAGATGTGACTTCCCACTTTAAATACTATTGTTTAAAGTGACGTTTTGCGAATGTCAAACCCGTGTTTAAGATGCGGTTCTAGTGAGGGAAGTAGAAAAAGTATGATTTCATGCACGAAAATGTATTACTTATCCTTTATTCGGCAGGATAGAAAAATCCGGCTAAGCCGGATACCAGATAGGGACCGAATATCCTTTGCATATATAGTCGAAGCCAAAATGAAAAATTTCAAGGACAGCTTGCCAGATCTCTCGGTACAATTTCTTTTTGGTTGTCATGCACAGATAGATTGGTTAAACTATACAAACATATTATATAGTTAAAATAAAGCTTATCTTAATTCATTGGAATAAGAAAAAGTGCTAAATTTTTTTTTTCGATAAACTAGGTGTACTGGATAATATGCGCTTATAGACTGATATACAGAATCCAAGTGCCTAATAAAAAGCAGCAAATTTATGAAACGGAAACATGAAAGAAACGAAAGACAATTAAATATTACGTCAAAATTATACATGAAAGAGTGAACTATCGTATTATACCTAAATTTTATGCATGCTTTTGTGAATACATAATTTAAAATTATAAAATGGTATGTATGTAAATGAACGTTGTGAGAAAGAATGTTCAAATGTGCTCATTATAAAGTCATAACACTTTCAAATCCTCAATTTCAAAATTATAATGGATTTAAATAACTTTTACCTATACAATGAGTTTACGGATTTTGACGCCTTGATTACTTAACCAAAAGCATTTAATATCAATTAGATTTTATACATATTTGGTAAGTTTCAATCAAAGTACTTACTAGTTAGTGAGTACTTTGATTTTTCATAAAATTAAATCGATGTAAAGACAGGCCCGTCTTACACATTTCAAAAGAAATTCTATCTACAACTAATCTTGTGAAGAGTAAAGACAGGTTCCAACATTAAAAAACATACAATTTTTGTGTTTTCTCTTGACCCTGTTGGAAAGGTCGTACTTTCAGCCTTGCAAAGTCTATTATTGCGCTTGACAAAATTGCATGGATTTCCAAATAAATTGTCAATTTTTCGGTTATAGATAAGCTTTGTTTAGCTTTTACTGCACATTTTCATGCAAATAAACGCGAAATCCATTACATGTCCCTGGATGAGTTGTGTTGCACAAAAAAATTATAGGTGAAATAAGATTAACAATTCCCGAAGTTAAAAAAAGGTATGTGCTTTGTCCCAAAGTATCAAACAATAATTTCTAGCTGAAGCTGGGATCAGCCCACTTGCCTACAACTACTTCCCGGGCTTCTTCCATTGGATACTCAAAATTTCATATTTTATAAAATAAAATAAAAACAATGGTACTTAACACAACAAAATTAATGAATTGAGAGAATTAAATTAAAATAAATAAATTATTATTGACTTCCCGGGCTGTAGGCCCCGACGGATGTTGAATTACATTTCAAAGTCGAACGGGTTTTTAATCTTTGAAAAATATTTTCAAAGATAGTAGTAGTTGTTGCTCCTTAGTAGAACGATCACTGTCTTCGAAAAATATTTTTCAAAACTTATAAAGCGTTATAATCATTACTATTCCGCGATATTTATTGGTAACGCACTTTATTAAGTAGGTACGACAATGTTATAGGAAACGAATAATAATAATACTCCAAACAAAAGTACTTTGCAGAGGAAATGATGCAATCTTCACATCTACTCAAAATCCTCCCAGTCAAATGAATGAGTAAATGAACAACTTTTTGAGTAATGAAAAATTAATTATGGTTGTCAATAAAATATTATAGGTATATATAGACCTTGATGGGTCGAGGTATAACAACTATGTTTTTCACAGAAAATAAACTCTTTCTCTTTAGAAAATATTCAGTTTAATTCACTCTTTCGTCTCCAGGCTTTTTTGAAGTTTTAAACAAGGTAGGTAGATAAATAAACTTCGTGCGCTGTTGTCAAACGTAAAGTTTTGATATGTGTATGTGATGACTGCATTTGCTACCGCTATCTCTGATCCGATCTAATGTTTCCGACCCTAGTGTTACTTAGATTGAAATGAAAAGGAAATTAGATTTGGATTCGATAACAAAAGTATGGGACAGAAATGCAAGAAACAAGTCAAACGACAAAATGAATTTAGGCGTCTTGTTTTTTTATACATGCAATACAGTACAATGCTGTTGAGATATTTTTGAAAAAAAAAATATATATATATACAAGAGTACCTAACAACCTATAACTGCCTAGGAAGTATCCTAACAGGAGAAGGAAAAATAGATGCAGAACTTAATAACAGAGCGAATAAATCAACAAGATTAGTACCAACTATAACTGATGCCAGTGAGAACTGGGTATTGCATAAAAAGCATGAAACAAAAATAAACGCGATGGAAATGAAACATTCAAGGAAAATAGCAGGTAAAACGAAATGGGACAAAGTAAGGAACGAAGAAATTAGAAGCATAACTAATCAAGACACAATAATATCAAATATCAAAAAGTAACAATTGAATTGGTTTGGCCACCTAGTAAGAATGAAGCAAGATAGAATTGCGAGAAAAGTTATGGAAATGGGAATATCAAGAAAAAGACAAGGAGGAAATGGATAGACCAGATTGAAGAAGTTGGAAATATCAAGGGAAAAAATTTGGAGAGATGAAGGCATTGGCCAGGGAGAGAAAAAAATGGAAAAAATGGGTGCAGGGAGAACTCCAATCCGACGCCTAAGAAGGCATAAGGATAAGAGAAAGAAAGAAAAAAGAAGAAAGAAAAAAATATACAAATAATGAGAATATGTGAGATTTATCATAGGCCAGTAGTTAAATGTTCTGTATCTACTTACTGTACGTTCTCACATTTAAAAAATTACATCCTCAAATGTTATGCAAATATCGTAATTCTGATTATAAAATTTGTATATTAATTAGAAGTAACCCACCGTTGTTAAATTGACTTTCGAAGTCACCAACAACTAAATACGTTAAGGAGATTAACTTTTGAGAAAGGTATATCTATCTTTCTCACCCTAATCCTATCAAAGTTGACATTTAAATCTCGAACTCTTTTGTGATACTCTACAGACCAGAAAAATCACTACTGGTTTTTAAAAAGCGATTTCCCTCTTATTGTGGAACACTTTTGATGTTTTAATACTATAATGGACACCTCATGAAGACGTTAAGGCCCATCTGACAGATTGTCGCCCTATTGGGATTAAAATGCCGTGTCGATATTTAAAACCGTTTATATACATCAAAACGAACTCCGATGAAACTGGATTCGATGGTAAACAGGTATAACATTCATGATTTATGAGAACATTTTTGATATTAAAAAAATAGAGACTATACATATGTATATTGAAAAATTCTTAGCCTACTATAGAACGAACAAAATTTCAATGTCAAAATATTTTATTACTCAACATACTTATTCTCCTCTTAATTACAGCGAACCTGCAACATCTCTTGACCTTTCAAAAAAAATGTTTCTTCTTGCTCTGCAAACCAGACCACCACAGCTTTTATTACCTCCTCGTTGGAAGAAAATTTACGATCTTTTAAACTTTTTTCCAGTTGAGGAAGAGATGATAGTCGTATACGGAGCCAAATCTGGTGAATAAGGGGGTTGTTCTAGTAATTAAAACCCGAATTTTTTGCATGGCAACATGAAATTTGTGTGCAGAGGCGTTGTCCTGCAAAAACAAAACACCTTTGGATAGCTTTCCGCGACTTTTCTCTTTAATTTTTCCCGTAGAGCGGTCAGTAATGTTGGATAGTAATCTTCGACTATTGTTCTACCCTTATCCAAAAAATCATGATTACTCCATGGTAATCCTAAAAAACTGAAGCAAGAACTTTTCCAGCAGATTTTTGGACACGAAACTTCTTAGGTCGTCGGTAGGAGAGTACGAAGGACATTGATCACCAAGGGTATTAAGCATATCTTCGTAAATTTGCTTACCTCTTAACCCTTTTAAATACAGGTACTTGATGATGGCACGATACTCCAATTTTGTGATTTTCACAATTTCGGTGGATATCTTTTTTCTTTTAATTTATTGCGTAGGTCTGGTTTACTTCTTTGACGTCCAATTTCACACTGTCACTTCTAATGAGTTATTGTTCGTTGCTATATGGCATCGCAATATTTTGTTTATGCATAGAACGGGTCTAGGCTAACTAGATATCATTACATCCTCGTACATTTTGTATACATATTCGGCTTTTTAGAATCAAATGAAATGAAGAACCATTCAAATTAATATTTAATAGGCAACATTTTAATTCTTCCAAACTGTTATGTATTGATTCTTTTTTAAGTTGTTGTATATCGAATGATAACAGTATAGAGAGTCAAATGTCAATATCACGATCTGTGTTTTCCGACGCCATTGGAAAGGCGTAAAAGCGTGCCCTCAATACAAGCGCCGCGACGCTGTAACGGCGTCACAATCTCTCCTGTCTCCCTCTGAAGTCCGATTGGTCCGCAACATCCGGCAGTGTCCCTTTTTCATCCCCTAATGATATAACTATTAACGGGCGTCGTCGTCGGGACGTCTGAAACAATAGTCGACCAGTAATTCTAAGCATTTATAACTAAACTTTTAGCTAGAATTGGTTAACTGATGAAGGAATTTGTAATAAACGAGTTCTAATTGCCTGTTAATTTTATTACAAATATAAAATATCGTTTAATTGATATTAAAAACGTGTTTTTTATATGGTTATCTCGTTAATAGTAACGTGTAAGTAAATAAACCGGAGATGCTAGTTACGGAGCTTTACATAAATTATATTAACAACTATCATTTTAACATTTACTTTTCGAGAGCAAATACGAATTTGAATTATTTTGCATAAAGTTAACCTTAACCGCCTACAGTGAGTTTATTTATACATTCATAGTGGATAAGAGACGTTTGTTTTGTATAAAATGTCTCCCACATTATAACATAGTACAAAAATCACAAGATACCATAAAGCAGTTTCTTTTTTATAAGAAAAAAACTGCTTCAAAACAGAGCGCCTTAACTTTAAAAAATTCATAACGTTGATTGAATCAGTATTTTCTTCTTATTGATGTCCTAATGGTTGTTGAACTGTGAATGTGGTTGAAAAAATGGTAATATGTACATAATAATTATGTATTACCAATACCATATATTATATTAAAAACCTATTTTGACGTAAAGTAATTGTATAGTACATTCAATAGCCTTCTTAGTGTGCGTCATCGTTTGTGACGTATATCCGAGTTTTCGGTATGTCGTTTATTTTAGGCACGTTCTTTTATTCACCGGTAGATCCACCAATCGACCAACTGAGTTTTTATATTCATTGGTGGATTGTAGATTGAAGAAATTACGCGTTCATTTATTACTGTTACATCACCAAAATTGCAAAGCACTCCACCGTTGTATCGAGGTGGTGAGTAAATTTAGCGGTTCACAAAATGACAGCTTAACCTCGAAAAACTAACGATTTTTTGGAGCGGTCAAAGAAATTGACGAATTGATAGAAATAAATTCAAAATGTGGTAACAAGGTATTGACGGCGTCAGAAATTGAAAAAATATCGAGTGGAACTATCAGATGAACTGCTACTCCGAAATCTGGAGGCTAATATAGCTACAACACTTTTCAAAGTATCTTCATTTATTTCTTAAATTTTTGCTAATAACAACAATCAACTTAGAAATAGATTGTCAGTGGTCAGATGATTTAAACAACAACTGCGTTATTTTATATGCCACTGATGTCGTTGCAGCTGAGACTGACATCATTTAACCAATTGTGAATAAATGATGTAAAAAAACGTACCTTTTATTTGCTATTTTGACATATTGCTAACCTTAAATTTGATAAATAAAATCATGAGAATCGTATTCAGTCAAATTCGAAAAGGCTATGAAGTTAATATTCACCAGATTCTTTTTCTAACTGAAAATACTAGAGAACTTTCAAAATGCCGATGTTTTTACTTGTATCTAGGTATATTTTTGTATTATTTAAATTAATATAACAATAAGATTAATATTCACTTTTCGTAAATAATTATTGACCGTAAACAGCAAAGTACAGACCTGAAGAGAACTGTCAGTGGGACATTAGAAAAAGACACATTGCCGCTAAGAAAGGTATTCGCCTGCATCCTATTTTGGACGATTTAATTTGTTAGAAGGACATTAACAATCGATGACGCACACCAAAAAGGTTATTATAATGAACTCTACAACTGATGAAAATATCAAAAGCAATTGTATGTAGATGTGTTTTGGAGGATACCAACATCCTTTAATCCTTTTCATTCTTTCCAGGTGTTGTGCCCTGGGATTCTAAAGTGTCTTGTATTCTGCAAGTATACGTGAATGAAGATTTCATCTTTCATTTCCACAATAATCATTCTCCACTAGCTTGAGCTATTTGAGTTGCCCATTCCGGCGGCGGTTTATTGTTAGACACCTATCAAGACTATTAATGACTTATGCATTCCTTTGATCTTACTTTGTCGTAATATTTTCCAATGGTCCTGTTTTTCGGTTTGACCAATTCATCCCAATATGGTGCTGATACCGATCTCCAAAATAATGTTGCTGCACCTCTCTTTGCTAGTTCATCCTTTATTTCGTTTTGGTATCAAAAGCAGCTGTCCCCGATACATTGATAAATAATTACCGCATATACTTTTTATATTATGACACGGTGGATACATCAAATATTTTGCTTATTTGTAATAAATTATTTCAAATAAAAGTGAATTGATGAACCCAAGTAGTTAACCCAACTGTTAAAATTGTGATATAACTATTCCAAAATGTCAATAAAACATTTTATTTCTCCACTTAAATTATTTGTTATAATTATGGAAGTTAATTAACTCCGTAATAAAATTCTAATTGAATAAATTTTATGAACTGACACACATAAATGCGAAATAAGAAAGTATCCAGCTTGTTATTTAATTTTATTATTTATTGACGTATACTTTGTTTGTTGGGGTCGCGTTGTGACGCGTTTCGTTAGTACAAAAAAAACGAGTGAAGGTATAATGTATAATGGAACATTTTAATATCTACTGAAATTTCAAGTATACATTTATGAAAGAATTTTTAGAAACTGTGAGGAAATCTAAAATCCACAGTCTAAGGGCACGTTACCTAGGAGACTAACGGAGAAGAGGGACCTACCAATACTGAAACTAGCTGGTATCCTAAAATTACTTCAGGAAATAGGTTTAAAGGAAATACTAGTCTCTGATACTTTTCTCAGGAGCTGAGTACAGTATTGTGCTAATTAATGTGAGCATTTTGAAATACTTTATTTTTCCCACTTTTTAGAGCTGGGGCAATTCTGACAGGCGTTATGGAAGGTTTTGGAAGAAATATCTCATGTTAGTGTTTGTGGCATTATGGATTGTCCTCCGTATAAGCTTAGGAGATGTAAATAAGTTAATCAAACAGATAAGGTAGACGGGATCAGGAAGACAACTTTCCGAGTTAAAAGGGAAGCTGATCCCGGAAAAACAAACTATGATCTCAAAAGTAACAGCTTCTAACGTATGCTATGATAGAAAAAGACTGATTTGGCCAAAAAAATATTAAACATTAAACATTAACATAAGAGAAATGTCTGAGAGTTGTTCTGAGATGAGACAAACTTTTTAGTGCAGATGTACCACTAAACATTTGTATAAGGACGAGAAGTTTACTGCACTTGGTTCAAAAACTGACACATCCAGTCAAGAGGAACTTTTGGAGTTGTTTCATAGGAAAATATTTGTCTAGAGAATTGGAAAAAGTTCAAACAGTTGGCGAACCAATTCTCCAGCAGGAGTCAGCACCATGCCATGTTTCAAAGAAGATAATGAAATATATCATGGACAAAAGGACTAGGTATATGCAGGATCAGGTTGCTGAAAATGTATTGTACAACAAAAACTAAGATGGTTGACGCTGCATGTGATTCACGTGTGTTGAAGAAAATTGCGAAAACTTAATTGATTCGATGGAGCTTTATTATAATCCAAAGGGGGACATATCCTTCAATACTATGATATGTAGTTAAAAACTAGTTTTTCTCACACATTTCAAACAATATTTACCGCAAATCTGTGTTCTCATCAATTTGTACAATACTGTACAACGAAAAGGACACAATAGATATATAGATTTATAGATTTCTCAGGTCTTTAGTACCGAATATTAATCAACTTATTATTCGGTGGTCTTAGTAAATGACCCTAGTGTACATAAATACAGAATGGCCTGCAAAATATTTATTTTGTGGCTTTTGGAAGATTAATTTTTTGTAATCTGTTTTTCACATGAAAAATTTCAGATTAATTACTGAAATAATGCTTTTGTGATAATAAATTATTTGAATAATTATAATCAATTTTTTTCATTCTTGTACGACTGTGTTCTGTGAAGGTTTATGAAATATAGAGAAATCACCCATTTTATTTATTTTTAAATATGTTTATAGAATTGTTTCATTCAATTCTATGGTGAATCTAATATTATTATGAAGTTAGTTAACATAATTAATGAACTGTAGGTATAATTGTCTAATTATGCTCTGAAATTGGAGCAAAAATATTAAATTGAGCATTTTGTTCAAATTAATTTGCTTTATTTTATCTATTTTATTTTGAGAAAGTAATATACTCTTGTAAGCCACTGCAACTAAATTATATATCCGTAGACAATAAAATAGTCAGTTGGTGAACATTTATATAAATAGTTAACGATGCGAAAAATGTGCCAGGTTAATACCGCGTTTTCATATGAAATTACAACGAAAATTACAGGATGGTTGATTTAGATTCTAAAGTCGTACTTACTTGCTATTACCTTTTCAAAAAAATGCGCAATTTAGCAATTTAAATGTCATTATCTCTTTACATATGTTACACGATTTTTTGTTTATCTACCTACACATTTTACCTAATTCGTATTTAATGAATAAATAAGAAAATGTTCGGCATGTGCTTACAATTTCACTATATTTTGTTTAATCAATCTGTTCACATTCTTCTTTAATCGTTTCACGAATGTTTCTTGTAGAAACTAGTAACTCAACTGAACTTGACAAACATTTTTTTCATTTTATGGAGTTTATTTATTCTGTTGTAAGTAGTAAATTGTGAACTTTGTTATTTCCTATTCACACTCAAAATGTCTATCTTTTCACTTTTGGCACACGATCCTTTTCAATATAAAAACTCAATCAAAGTTTTGCTATATATTTGATAAAGTTAGTTTAATAATCACAGAAAAAATATTGATTCACAGAAAAAGTTCTAATATTTTTTATAGCGATCAACGAGTTAAAAATTAAGAAATAAAAACAAAAATATAATATAAAATAACAAAATGATATTTGATGCAAGTGGAACTGAGTTTATTTGGCTTGTAAAGATGCTGGAGGCCTAAATGAAATTTTTTTATTTTTTCATTTAACGTCGGTCTATTTCTGCGACTGAGGCCCAATCACCGACACCGGGAGCACTCTACCTCTAACCGGAAATTTTGGCGAACCCATTAGTGTTCCAGCCAGTGGTATGGGGTTCTTTAAAGAGCCCAAAATTCATGAACTCGGGACCTCGGTCTCCTCCGAAAGACGACATATCTACATTTTACCACGTGCTCATTGGTATAATGCCTGCGAGCTGTGATATGCTACTCACCCTAGTAGTCTAAAGTGCACCATAGTAGTCTAAAGTGTTTCGCTGCATGCTGTACGGGCCCCATACGATGGTTTTCCCTGGCATGGTCACCCATCCAAGTACTAACCAGGTTTGACACTGCTTGGCAATCGATAATTCCACTCCTTTATACACATGAGGGAAATATTCGGCATACAAACCTCTATACCGCTCTTATACGATGACTTTTTTGTGTTGTATAGGTATAATAATATGTCAAAAAGCGACATGCGATAGATAGACGAAACATTTTGAGACGTTGTAAAAAGATACAATAATAGTATGGACAATGAACATTTGGGATGGCTATTAGGAAGCAAAGAGAAATTTAATACAAAAATTACCAGATTTAATGGCAAAACAAGCAGATGCTAATTTTTTCAAAACTGTCTTATCTAGAAAGACCATCTAAGCGCGTTATCAATGGAGACCAAGAAACTTGAAGTTGTAGATTTCATTAGGCTAAATAGTTCAGTGCAAGAGGTTCTATGCTATGATAGAACTATAGTGTTTTCACTGTTGAAACATAAGCTACCTATTCCAGTCAGACTAGGACTTATAATAACGAGATATTTACATTTAATAGTATGTAAAGTTGTCATATTTGAATTACTTACAACAGGTTACCTACACTAGAGGAATGGACAAGTATGTTGATTTACCATTTATTCATAATTATGTGTGAAACTACAAATGAGCCTAAAGCTAAGCTAGAAAGTAAACAGTGTCGTATTCTTCCGAATAAAATATTTAAAGTGTATGTTAATTTTAAATGCTTAAGTATTATCTCTGTTTCAAAAAAACCTTCGTAACCATTTATCGAATAACATATAGAGATATAAACGTGCATTAAGCAATAAACATTTCTTAAAAGGCCGTAATAAAATTGTTTCATGTCAATTAATAAAGGTTATAGGTATTAAATTTTATTACGTTTGATAATGAAACAACTTTATAACGATTTATCTATTTGTAATATAATTTTGATGTTATCAAATGTAACCGTTTAAAGACCATTAGTATCTAAATAGAATTACAACATAAAAGTCGAAAAGTAAAAGGAAAATAAGCATACAGCTACTATCAGCGACAACGATATATGCACATGGGAAATATAAATAAATTATGTGAAAAAAGAACTTTTTTATCCCAAGATAGAAAAAATCTGTAGTAAGAAAATACGCCTCGTGACGGAAACGTGAGTCGCATTCAGTTCAGAAAAGTGGGTAAGTTTGTTAGATTTAGACGACCTTAAGGCGAAGGGAGAAACCCACCTCTGTAACCTCTTCACGATCCTACGCTTTCTCTTTCTCCCGTTCGCTGGGAAAGTTTGCAAATAGAACTTCAGTTGTCTGTTTCGTAAAAAGAAGTTCGATTTCAAACAATTATACGAAGCGTAATTCTATATGTAAGAAAAATTGTACAAATCTCTGTCACTTTATCCGACGCGTTACTTATTCTGAAAAACACGACTGGTTGTTAGACTGGTGGGCGTATGGGACATCGCAAAATACTTAATTGAAATAAATACTTTGATAAGGAAACATTAAGATAGGTGAATTAAACACAATTGTGACCTGTCGCTTATCTGCTACAACGGTTTAATTTTAAATCGATTTGAGCGACATGGACGTTACTTTAGATAAGAGCACGGTCGGAGTGGATGTTTGGCGCTAAAGACCACCGAGATGTGGTCGGTGAAAAGTTGTTAAAGCGCCTACAATATCTATAATGAATTTATTTTTTTTTATTATCCGTTGTTATGTTCGTCAAGTTCAATTAATTTCGGTGAAGAACGATTAATCTCTACTCAAATGGAAATCATACAACATTACGATTAATTATGAATTTACTTGTAAAATTCAGAAGAACTATAAAGCTTCTGGAAGATCGTTAGCTGAGATTATATACAGTACAAGTCTAAAATCGCTTTGCCATCATCAAAATAAAAAAATAATGAATTACTATTTCTCGATTGCTTCCTAAGTCATTCAAAACAGAGTCAACAAATACGAGCGCTATTCCATTGAATTTGGCTTAATCATTTGATAATTTAACTTACTAGACTAGATGAATAAACCACATTACTGACAACACATTTCGTGTGTATACAGAGTTCGGCAAAAGTCCGGGACCGGACAAGTGTTGAAGAAAGTTATTGACAAATCTTTTTATATCACAAATTTCACTTCAACTGAAGCTATACCTTGAAAATATTTTATGTCGCAGTGAATGTTACCCCATAATACATACATACATTAAAAATATTTTAAAATATACAGGGTGCTCCATTTTTACGTAACGAACCATTTTTTTAGAACTTTAGCTCTATATGTTAGGTTGGAGCGAGGAAAAAATCTGACTGAGCCAGAGGGATCGCGACGCAAATGATCTGACCGTTACGTTACGTTGTTACGTTATGTGCCTGGACTCGGCCGGCGAGCTTGTCTCGGCGCAAAATGTTAATTGTCAGCATACATTGAATTATTAATTACAGTCAATAGAATACTTAAGATGTAATTTGTGCCAATCAACTTGATGATAAGATTTTTATAATTAATAGGTACTGCTGTATATTTTTGTTAAATGAAGTTTCATCCAGAGTAAAATAAATTCTTATATTTAATAAATGTGTATTTATTTATTGATTCAAAAAATTTGATTATTGCTCAAAAGGAACTAAAGTTCTTACCGTATGTTCCGCGACACGTTCTTCAATTTTTTTTCTTCAAATGTATCTTTGGCTATCTAATGGCAAATTTAAGAAGATCAAGTTTTAAGCCATTAGATATTATGGGGTTTTGCTATTTTATACTGAGTGGTTGAAAAGATATTGCAACTTTCACAGAAAAAGCACTATCCACTTAGAGACATTTTATGAAATAACAAAAAACAAAAAAGTCTCAAACAATACGAGTGCTATGTTGAAAATTGTTTTGATTATTATGATTTAGAACATTGAAATACAACAAGAATAAAAACGAAATCAACAACTAAAAGTAATAAACTCCATTTCACGGAACGCGAAAGCTGCAAGATCCTCTTTACTATAGTAAATTAATTATTATTATTAAGAGATAAGGTCTAGTACGTTATTAAAATTAATACCAGATATCTTTTTTTTGAAGTTTTCGATGTTTAAAACATACCTTTTGTTTTTTGTTATTTCATACAATGTCTGTAAGTATGGATAGTGATTTTTCTGTGAATGTGGCTATATTATTTTAACCACTCGGTATAGGATGCAAAACCCTATATTTTCTGAAGGCTTAAGACGTGATCTTTTTGTATCTGTCATTGAATAGCCAAAGATCCATTTCAAGAATAAAAAGTTAGTTCGCTATGCAAAATTGTAGGTATATTTTGAAATATTCTCAAATTATAGTTTAAGCTGGAGTAAAATTTGTGGTGTAAAAAGATATTTCGAAAAATTTATATTTTTTTCATTATTTGTCCGGTCCCAGACTTTTGCCGAATTCTGTAGGTATAACTCACATCTCGGAGTTCAGAAGTTGTAAACACCACGTTTGCATATTCTTTTGAAGACTTCACCATTGTCTAAATAAAATTCAAACGGTTTCCTCAGTTGATTTGCGTTCAAATTAGGTACTTTACAAAACTAACATCAAATTCATAAAATAGCTGGATCAAATGCAAAACAAAAGAATTAAGCAGCCAACAATTTACAAGAGATGTTCAAAATTTTGATCATTTACATTTATACACGATTTGCAACGTTTTCTCATCGAAAATAGCATACACTGATAAAATTATTTATTTGCATTAAAAAAATTTCCTTTTCACTCAAATAAATATTTGTTTCCTATGGTCCAAACTAATATTAAAAAGTTGTTTGCCATGTGTCTCCCTAATTTATTTAAGATAAATAAATATTCTATTATAATCAACTAGTACTAGTCAAAATCAAACAAATAAATATATT